>JBAMAW010002149.1:0-33524 GCA_037043295.1 Amiota minor
CTAATATAACTTAACATAACTGATAACTTTGTCTAATAAAAAGCTTAAACATTCTCCCCGCCGTTAAGGAGATCGCCTTAATCATTAAATTTCGACAGGAAGCTTGTGCCCCGACATGGATGCACGTCAGTTACACGACCCATCAGCCATATTGATGAGGGCAAACATTCGTTGTACAGAAGGACTACCTCATCAATCTTTAAATTCTCTTTCTCTGATGCCCACTTTGTTCATCGTTGCAATGACAATAAATAGTCGCGTTGCCATCGATGCCAAAAATCTTGTTGTAAACGTGTAACCAACTACCATCGGGATAGACGATTGATCATCAAATGAGCACAGTCTGGATACGGCACTTGGACCAATGGTTGACCGATCAAAAAATGACCTGGAGTGAGAATATCTAAATTATCAAAATTTGACTGCCGACTACCAGATTCCAGCAAAATGATTTCCTTTACAATTAATTCATTTCGGACTTCCTGAAGACATTGCGACAAAACTTTTTGCGTTGCATTGTGATTGAGTTGATGGAGCAATAGTTGAATGATAATGTTACATGCTCTCAAGTGCTGACCACCTGTTGCTTAGGAATATTAGGAAATGTTCCACTGTGTTGTGACACATTGTCAAGTTTGTTGATCAATAAGAAGATAATTCAAGGGTCACGACACTCAGCATTTTCCCCCTGTGCTGTCAGCTAATTTCCAAATGGTTACTGAGGATGCTGCAGAAATTTGTTCTAACTCACAGAAAGCCTTTATATATGATGTAATGATTGGCTTCTGCATATCATATGGCGCACATATCTTTTCCCACGCTTCATCGTATGTAGCACTAGAACATACCATACCCGCAATTTATGCTACTGATTCGCCTTTTAGGTACATTTGCAAATACTGGAACTTCCGTGAATTGGAAATGCTTGCGGCATTGTGAACTGCATTAACAAAATGATCTTTAAATGTAGGCCATTTACAATATTCCCCAGTAAATATTGGTATGTATATAAATTTTTTTGTTGTTGTTCGAATAGACTGCGTTGTGTGTCTGCAAATCGCACAAGAGAAACGTTGAAATCATCATATGTTACGGTACTATTACGTTGTTGATGATCAGTGATTGATTGTGTTCGGCAACGCATAAATCGTTCCTTGACCTCCAAGAAAACATCTTCCTGGCTATCATATTCTGACACTTAATCTGGCAATGTTGCAATTTTCTCGTCAACTGCAACAAATTCTTTCCACAAACCATCAAGTCTATCAAAACGCAACTTCAGTGCTTCACAAGAAGTGGAATATCCACATTATTTAAAAAAGATCCGTACTTTGTAAATGACTCTTTTCTATTTCCTCGCGTGCGTGAAAGATTTGACAATTCCATTGTAACTGATTTAAACTATGAAACTAATTTGTTATTTGTTTCTTATTTTAATTTAATTTTATTGTTGCAAGGAGAATATTAAATTAGAGCAAAAACGATGAAAAACCGGAAAATATTATTTATTATATACAAATAAATTAGGGACGAAATCTAAAAATATGTCTATTATTTATATTCCGAGAACGGAACTATTAGAGAAGAAAGCAAAATCACGTTGTGCTTCCTTCAGCATTGATTGCAGACTATTTTGTGTCACAGTATTTTAATGCTGTTGATGCTGTGCTATGATTCTTACTGTTGATGTTTTTGTTTTTAAAATTTTTTATGTATGTAATGCTTGCTGGCATCAACCGTTTTGTTTTCTGTTTTGTAAAATATAAACCTTTATGTTCAGTGACCTAACAGTTTAAGTACATAAACTGTACAATGTTCGCACCACAGCGATTATGCTGATACCCTTGAATTGTATTTGAATAAAATTAAATTTTTAAATCGCGCCGAATGTGATGTAGCCCGAATATTGGACTAATGATTCGGACACCGAATTAAAAATTATCTTGCCTCTCTGGCAAATGTTTGTAGTGTGTTGCGAACTGATAAGCAGTGGACTGTATTTTGTGAGTACAATATAAGGAAGTGAACAAACAAAACATGTATTGCGTTCCAGAGTATATTTGTGACTGAATCTTCACATTTGAAATACTAAGTTATACACTAACTACAATAATAATACTAATACATACATATGCGACGAACACTTAACGAATATATCATACATACTAATATAACTTCACATAACTGAGAACTTTGTCTAATAAAAGGTCATGGAAATACTGGATCATATAGCTGCCATACAAGGCAAAATGTTTCTTGTCGGGGTCCCCAGAAAATATTTTAGTTTTAGTATTTGTTGCTGATGCCCGGATAGAACTACACATTCTATGAAAATTTCAACTCTCTTGCTATTACGGTGACCGAGAACGGACGGACGGACGGACAACGAAGTCTTTGCAATAGGGTTCCCTTGGTACCCTTTGGGTTAGGAACCCTAAAAAATGCGTGTTGTGCTTTTTTACGAAGAGCGTACGAACAAGTGGCCGCATGGCCGCTCACTGATTGTCGTACGTAAAACCAAAGGCTTTGCTTATGTTGTTGATGCTTTGTTGGTGTTGTTGTTGCTGCTGTTTGTTTTGTGTGCAAGATTACAACAATAACCAAAAACTATGACTTTGCTTGAGTCGTTGTTGTTTGGTTTTGTGCACAATATATCAACAACAACCAAAGACTATGACTTTGCTTGTATCGTTGCCGCTGTGTTGCTGTTGTTTTTGCTGTTTGCTTTTGTGCACAACATAACAAAAACCATAACACACCTGCCCGCAATTAAAATACTTGTGTTTTCGCCCTTCTCTTGAATCATATTTGTGTTCATGGAGAGGGCGAATTTAATTCATGCGCACTTGTGTGCGTTCCCAACACGACACCGATCTCGCATATTAATTTATGTGAATGTCGCTGAGGCTTTGCTGTTATATGCCATATAAATAAATACGTTGTGTGCCAATTACTTAGATTATTAATTACACTATGCTTTCAATCTTAAAATTGCTTGCATACGTAGCTATTGTAAGTTGTTTGATTTACACAGGCTTTTGAAATCATAAGGTAACATGGGATATCCAAGCTTAAAAAGGGTGAGCTACAAGGTTGCATTTTCGAACATAATATTATTTGACCTTTGATTGATTTCGTATCGGGGTTTGAGTATGCACTAAAGATGGTGCAAAATGTCATACCAGTGACGGATTTGAAAAATTATGGCAGGAGATGGAGGAGTATGGGATGTAGATAAGGGTAAACAGTGGGACATAGGAATTGATGCAGTATTAATATAAGGGGTAATAATCTCGAGAGCATGAGTAGTAATAGGTAATGGAGTAGGATTAATCAATGGAGCAGGTGACAATAAAAGAAAGAGAGGAAGTGAATCGAACTGATATACTTACTAAGTAAATCCACATTCCAATCAAAATCTAAGACAAGTTGTTAAACTGAGTTATTCAGCTTGATAAATCTGTCACGTACACTACGATACATTGTCGAAAAATACAACCTGATTCTTGGGACAGGACGGGCATGACGGGCGTCAATATGCCACAGACACTTTTAGATCTGCTAGCAATCCTGTCATGGTCATCACCCGTCAGTCCCGCACATTTTAAATGGCAAATATTATCACACAACACAACAATGCACGGCCTGTTGAAAATCAAAATCAAATGCATTTTTATTTTTACACGAAATATTACAACAAATCATTTTCAAGCCAAATATTAGAAAAAACAACAAAAGAAATAAAACTACAAATGAAAAATTAAAAACATACAGTATAAAAATGAATTAAGAACTGTCAAGTTGTTGCAGTATATCTATACTATCATATAAAATTGCTTATATGGGTATGGTATGTAACGCAATCTATATTGAAACAATTTTAATAATTTATTTATTTTAAATATTATTTTTGTCTTAAACAATGGATTTTTGATTCTCTAAATTGAAATATGTTTAATTGTAGGATTAAGTTTTCCCAAAATTGCTCACACAAATTTGTGTTTTCGTTATTCACGCTTTGCTTTTTCTTCTTGAATTTTGTGTTGTTTTTGTTATTTATTGCTCCCTTTGCTCTCCTTTTTGTGTACGCATAAGAGTGTAGCTAAAGACCATTTCGCTCTCTCTCTCAAATTTGGTTTGTTGAGAAGAGAAGTGCGCGGTCGCTTCGACGCTGTGATCGTTCTTAGTGTGGAAACCAAATAAGAATCAACCAGACAATCATCTAATACACACAAGAATATCCGTAAAAATTTTTGTGAAGATGATTTACATCATCATCGAGAGAGGTCAGTAATCAACATGACATTGATTTTAAGGACAACATTTTTAATGATGAACTGACTCTTCTTAAAAGTATTGTTTTTCCTATGGAGAACTACAGTATGCAAGTTAGCATAACTAATATACCATAAACAATACGATGTTGGTAGGGTATGTAACTACAGCAACTGTTTAATCTCATCTCCTTTTCATCCTAATTCTTATGCATCAATTGTTATTGCGTAAAGTAAGCTAGTTAAAGTAAAATCATTCTTATCATTCTTTTACATTATTATTTGTTTACAACATTCATAATCTACCGTTATTAATGCTGTAAACTACACTAATCCCCTTAAGTACCGTAGATTAAGAATAGTATAAATAGGGACATAATTGTACCATTAAATCAGTCTCGATTGATAGGCTACACCTCATGGTCGTTGGCGTCAATCAAGAACTGAACACTGCTAAGATCCAAGTGATCCTTTGCACAACTAGTAATTTATACGTAAGCTAAGACCTAAATGGTCCTTTGCTACTATAATAAATAAATACAATAAAACTAAAAAAACTCTTTTAAATTACATGGCGATCCTTCTTAAATTACATGGTGATCTTGCCGAATATGTAAAATTTTATTTTACATAAAGATCCTGCCGAATATGTAATATTTTATTTGACATAAAGATCCTGTGAACTTCTTAAAGAGATCACCATCAAACGGATGAAACAAAAGCCGGTCCCAAAAGATCACGATTGAGGAGCATCGTACCCGCCAACCCGCAGCAAAAGAACAAGACGTAACTAGGAATTGCGGACAGCAATCCCAACGGTGAAGACCCCTAAAAGAAGATGTAGATTCCAGGAAATGGTCAGACGGAAAATCGCAGTCATGAAACACCACACCACCACCACCCTGGGAAAAAAACTGCGTCGGAACACTGTTTAAAAGATTTCGGTTTCTCAGAACCTATCCCCGAAAACTCACATTTAAATAATAAAACGGATCAAAATTAACCGGAGTGCAAAGAATTATTTTCCGGAAGATGATTGACAGTGTGAGCCATATCACACGAGAATTTTTTAAATAGACGCACCTGGAGGAACTGGTAAAACTTTCTTGACTTCAGTAATTTTAGCTAAAATCCGAAGCGAAAACAAAATTGCTGTTGCGATCGCTTCTTCAGGCATCGCAACCACTCTTCAGTGTCGAGTTCTACATTTAAGCTGCCACAAAGACTTGCGCATGTTCTACTAAAAAAAAAAAAACACAGTGCAACTGCTAATGTTCTTCAGAGAGCTTCGCTTATAATATGGGACGAGTGTACAATGTCACACATTGATACTGTCTCATATTGATACTGCCAATACAACACTCAAAGATTTAAGATCCTCTCAGGCGGTTATGGGTGGAGTGACTTTTGTATTCACTGGAGATTTTAGACAGAATTTACCTGTGGTTCCTAAAGGTACACGTGCCGATATTCTTCATGTGTGCTAAAAAAAGTCTGAAATTTTGCCATATATATTTACAAAAACTAAAATTGTCTGTTAATGTGCGCGCACATCTTTATAGATGCCATCATTCATATAAGTTTGCAGAGTACCTGTTAAAAATAGGCGATTGTTCCACCTCCATAACAAACGATGGCTGCATTATCATGTCAGATGTTGTAGGAACCAGCTCTAGACCAGTTGAGGAACTTATTGGGAAGGTCTATCCACATATTGAAAATTTGCAACATAAAAACTCGTTGACTTTGCGTGCGAACTGTCGTCACTTCAACAAATACAGCCGCAGACGAGATTAACGATGCAGTTTCACATTAATTCTTAGCAGAATCCAAAATATATAACTCTTTGGATGCAGTGACAGATCGAGATGACGTTGTTCACCACCCAACATAATTCCTTAATTCTCTTACCTCTCCGGGACTACCACCACATAAATTATATCTTAAAATTGGTACACCCATTATACTTCTACGTAACCATAACCCCCCCAATTTATGCAATGGTAGAAGACTAAAAACTAAGCGTTACTTCCCTAATATTATAGAGGCGACTATTTTAACAGTTCCAGCATTAGGTGAAACTACGATGATCCCCAGGATACCAATGATTTCAACCAAGTTCAGTTTCCAGTCAGAACATGTTTTGCGCTTACTATTAATAAATCACAAGGGCAAACATTTCATGCCATTGGTGTGTATCTCCGTAACGAAGTGTTTTCTCATGGCCAGCTATACGTTACCCTATCACGAATCGGCACGTCACAAAATCAAATTATTCTTATTCTTGGCCATAGAAATGAAAATCGAAATGTTGTATTTACGGCAGTTTTCAATAATTAACTGTTTTACTCGACGTTATGGCTTACATATGTACCCTATATACAATATAATTTTTTTTCTTTTGAGTCGTAGCAATGCACACCGGGACAGCTTGTAAAAAAAGAATAATAAAATAATACTGTAAAAAAAAATTTTAGAAAAAAAGCACAAATAGTAAATTAAAAACGTAGCTAACCAAAAACATGTCTGACTTGCTTGAGATTCACCACGTTACTACTGCTCATCTGTCATCTGCTCCCAAAAGTATTGTATATCAATCCATGCGGTTTATAGTAAAGAGGGTTTGCTAATTTAATTCAATCGGGAATTTTTAAAGACGTCGAAGTAAATGCTCTTGCCGGTTGATGTTAAGTTAAAGATTTTAATACGACGAATTCTGCAACCATTTCAAAACAATTATTGTGGGATCTAATCGTAGCCTAAACAATCTGTTGGGGCGAAAGATTTGACTTCCCTTCTCCTAATAGATTGATATCTTTTTTAATCCTTCTAAGGTTTAGGCTCTTTGCCAACAACTAGTAATGAAATTTACTTGCGATCCTGAGACTAACAAAATTCTTGCGACTTGTTGCTGGCCAGTTTGTCCCCGAATGTCTACTACTGCAGTAGATAGAATCACCTGATCATCAGCCACTGACGCGTGATTAACACTCGATGATGAACTCGACGGTTGCGTGATTGTTGTTAATTCCCGATGATCAGTTGATAATAACAAGTTGGTTGAATATCTATGCAGCAAAGTATGGTGCGGTTGAGAGCAAACCTTACAATGCATCGATTTATATGCTGAAACATTATACCCCTTTCTTAAGCAATTTAGGCAAAGCGGGACTTCTTTTACAAATTTAAACCGATTTGCGACACTAATAGCAGCAAAGGAACTGCATGCATGAATGTAATGTTCGTTGGATTTGCAGAATGTGCATTTGCTTTCTTGCATACTGTGTGCAACAGACAATGATGTTTTCCCTGCATTTCTGCTTTGTGTCTTTTATTTCCTATGTCTAGACGTAACGACTTCAGCAGATAAATGTTGGTATCGTTTGTTAAGCGCTACCTTTCAACCACTCCACAATGGAATTCTATTGTAATCTAAACTTTTTTCCCATTTTAATTTTGTTTTTGGATCCACTTTAGACATTACATTTTTTTTTTTAAATTTTACTTATCTAAAGATCTGTTTTGTATTTCTAAAATTATATATTCTTTCTATTGTTCAAGTTATATAACAACCTTATTAATCTTATTTACGCTTTTCTATCTTCTGTTTTGTTGCATTATTTTTCACAATCTAATCAGTTACTCATTCACATGCGTTATGTGTGTTGTAATGTTTATGGGTTTTCAATGGGGATGTCCTAAGTTTAAAATACTGCCATATGGCAGCTCACTACCTTTTTTAACATCAGATTTCATAAAAATTCTCATTAGACATACAACGCAACATCGTTTAGTCGTTTAATTGATGAATTGGAAGCCAAAGTTTGAGTGCTCGATACTCCGGAACCTGTGCGTCACCGCGAAGGAAGGTCGACCGAAAATATACCTGTAGCGGCCGAAAGTGTGCGACAACATCCGGAAATGTCGTTTACACGTCGTTCGCAAGAACTGAAGCCGCTCGTGAACGGCACAATTGAATCAATTGTATTTTCAGTTGATAATAAAATTTTGGTAAAAATAACATCCGTTTGCATTTTATTTTAAAAAAAGTTAGTGACACTCTTATGAAAAACTCTTTATTTTTAATACATTTAATAATATTATTAATAATACTTTGTCCAATTAATTTTATTAAAAAGTATGTAAAAATATTAATAGGTATTAAGAAAAAATGTGTTGTATAATACAATAGAATAGAATAAATAGATGATATTTGATACATGTAAAATATTTTTCCAATTTTCTATTAATAATAGTAAATAATATAATTTATTTAAACATCACTAGCATAATTTTCAAGATTTTGAGGCGTATTCGATGATCGTACAAATTGTGTTTCGCCTGAATCCGCCTATGTACAGTGGCGATGTTGGTGTTTAGCAGTTAATACGGCTCGGCTGCTTCCCTTGCATCAATTTTTACTTCAATTATTGATACAATTTAGACAATTATTGCTGGTGTAGTTGTTATTATTATTAAATTTGGCATTTCCAGAGACTACGAAAACTGGCTCACCAAAAAAAGAAATTTTGTTGCTGGGTGTACAACATCACTGTTGTGAAGCTTGAAACAAAATCCAGAAACATGAAGTGTTGCAAACCTGCAAAAGTTGCAAGGTGATTTATCTAGTCTATATATTTAATGATTTTTAATTGTTGTTTACTGATAAGTTACTTTCGATAGCAGTGCATTAACTATTTGTTGCTCTTTTGCACCATCACCATCAACTATTGATAACAATCCCAAGTTTTTTTTACATTATTTTCGTTTATTGACTATTCTGCAGCATCAACATTTCTCCATTCAATATCATGTATTTCAACGTTTGATTTTTCTTTTTCATTGTAATTCTTTTTTACTGATTCTTTTTTTGTATTTTTAACAAAGTCAACTTTTTCACTTTGGTACTGTTGTTGTTCATATTGCTGTTGTTGCTGTTCATGTTGGTTACTTTTATCTTCACTTGATGTTAATACCTGATTTTCGTTAAGTTTCATTACTAGCTTTGGTATTTCATTATCATAATCAAAACTTTCAAATTCATCTATACTCAATTGCTCAGATGCTGTGCTTGCGTTTTTTTTATCTGCTATTAGTTTCCACATGTGCAGCAACGTATTAAAATTCTTTATGTTGACTACGGGTGGCGGTAGTGAATCTTCGTCATCAGAGCTACTGCTACTCACTGCTTGTATCTTTGGTTTGACACCACTTTTTATTAATGTTGCCGATCTAGAAAATTGACATGATGGCGAAGCAAGACTGCTACCCAATATTGGTGTTAAAGTGGCCAATTTCAAATGTAAGTTATATTCTTCATATTCATGTCGTATCGAATTGCGACGGGAGTTGGCCATTTTTTCAGAACTGCCCATAATTTGGTTATACTCTCGCAACCCGTGCTCTTCCACCGGGACAAAATGCTCGCCAATCTCAATCAAGTACAAAATGCTGTTGACGTGCGAACGGTATCGTGGATTACTGTGATTTGGTATCCAACGATGAACAACATAGCCGACCATCCCAGCGCTTGGCTCCCAGTCTTTCCATGAAATGCGACCACCATTTACACGCATATGTTCGTTTGGCCAAACAACAGCTTCAATGAGATCAAGACAATCATAGATCTGAAAATTGCATAAGCCAATATATGTTTATTAAAAAGTCATCAATCCAATTTTTACACGGTGGTTAATTCCGTGTCAAGAAAACATTATAAATTTTAGAACATTACATCAAAAATATTAAAGGCATTCACGCAATGTGTCGGCAAACATTGAATTTGTTAATCCTTTCCTGCTTAGACCACTGAACCGATTTTGACAAAAAAAAAGTACCAATTGTAAGGGGTATTCTTTGCAAGATGTGTACTTACCAGTGCTCGACCTATCTGAGAAGACTTAAGAACACGGTGCCAAGCACATGGATTGATAAACGTCAATCAATGTCCCCTGGGATATATATCCGCAGGTACCAAATTTGAGTCATATTTATTTTGGTAAATATGACTCCATCCTTGGTGGGGAG
The DNA here is from genome assembly GCA_037043295.1 of Amiota minor. Lineage (NCBI taxonomy): Eukaryota > Metazoa > Arthropoda > Insecta > Diptera > Drosophilidae > Amiota > Amiota minor. The sequence goes on from JBAMAW010002149.1 coordinate 10,302, forward strand.
CGAGGCCCGTCTTAAACATCTGCTGCTCTCTGAGTTAAAACGCCCGGTTTTATAACGCAACTCCACGTCGAGTTATTACTCTACCCGCATTTGGGTATTAAACCACAGTCAAATTTGAACATAGCTCTCTGGAATAGAATGCAGGTTGGTTGGCACAGTAAAAAGCTAAACTCATGAATATAGATTCCTCACTGTTGGGAGCGAGGTCTATTCCTACCTCTTCCGCCAATTTGGCAGCATTTATATGATCGAGATCAAGCGAGCATATGCCCCCACTGTCACAAGGACCAAGATCCAAGCAACAAATAGACCTCCATATATGGTACGAACAGCACGCCTACTGAGACCCCATTCACTCCGCAAAATACGGCGCACTTTACCAACCACACCAAACAACCGGTCTCTAAGACGAGCAATATGAGGAATGAAATTCATTCTCTCACCTACGGTTATACCAAGGTATTTCACCTCAGTTACATACCGAAGGCTGCAAGAATCAAGCCTGGCGATAGGACTCGAACATGGTGCCAATTTGCCCTTAAGCAACATTGTCACAGTCTTATCCACCGCCACACTGACACCAATCCCTCAATCAAAATGAGCAGATCATCCGCATACGCACAGCACTTGTACTCATGTCCGAGCTGCCTTAACAGAGAATCCATCATGACGTTCATAATAAATGGACCAGAGATAGAACCCTGTGGGCAACCACGAACCACATTCACACTGACATACTGATTCAACCCAACCGCACAAGTACGCCTGTCAGAGAAATATCTCTCCCAAAGAGCCATTTCCCGACTTCCACAATCTCTCAATTTCCTCAGCACACAATCCCAACTTAGATAGTCGAACGCACCCATAAAATTCACAAATACACCTAGCACATACTTGGAACTACTTGCCCGAACACATTCAGACACATAGCCCTAAGCATCCTCGACGCATTTATCCTTCCTGAATCCAAATTGCAAATCAGACATTTTTTCATTCACTCTCTCCTGAAGCCTTTCTTCCAGAACTCTTTCCAGTACTTTACTAAGTAACGGCAAGAGACTGATGCCCCGAAAAGAACGAGGATTCTGTCAGGCGGCTTCAGAAGCACTATCATCTTAGCACACTTCCGCGCCTTCGGAAAATACTCAACCGATACACACCTCCCATATAGCGCATTCATGTACTCAGGAATGGCCTTAGAGATACTTTTATACATCTCTTCGGTCAATCCATCCATACCAGGTGACTTCCTTGACTGTCACATCGAAAAATCCACCTCCAATTCACCAGCATCGAGCGGATCACAAGGATCCTCCACCAAAGGTAGAGTTTCCCCAGGATCCGCCCGAGGGTAAAATGCACACAACAAACTGAGTGTCGCCAACACGAAGAGTACACACATATGTCTGCCCACCCTTATCCCACCCTTACCCCTACACAACCGGCGTTGCTCAAGCTAGAGTGGGGGTCACAGGTGGCGGATAGTGGATGGCCTGTAGATATGTAGGTTAGCTGCGAATATTGAATAAGCAGTCCCCGACCAATGAGCGACGAAAATGGAAGGGGTAGTTTAAAAGGCTACATACTCTAGTGAAATTTTCGTGACAGGGCGAGTGAAAACCGCCCTTTATTTTTTCGTTTATTTATTTAATTAAATCCAAGAGCCTCTGTTCCCAGATTGGGCGGCTTCTTGGTCGGCGTCTGAACCTGAAAGGTCGGCTGTGTTACATAGCCTGTCGGTAGGCTTAAAACGATATGGGAAGGCACCCAGAAATGAAACCACGATGAATAAGGAAGAAGGAAAATTATTTACGGTGCAGGGAGTCGGATCCCCAATACCGGCGGCTTTGGAGGGTGCGCAAGCGGGCCCCGGGTCGCCGACATCAAGCAACCGCAATGCTACGGAGGTCGAGTACACCTCCGTAGCAGATAATGCTACGAGAACAAAAACTACTGCAGCGATGGGAAACTTGGTCGTTGCAGCGGACAAAGCTACAAGAGCAGCCGGGGAAGTGGACGATCCTTTCAGGCGCAGCAGGTGTACTCTTCGACCACCACCAAGATTAGGCGATCAATTGGTGGTCAGTCCATCTTACGTCATCAACTCGGAGAAGGTATCAGCCAGCCACACCCACTTTCATCAGCTGGGGGAGAAGATACGGAGCCTAACCTGTATGCTGGAAGAAAAGGGAACTGACGCTCTATAAACCAGCTTATGAGGGATACGGTAGAGAGCATAAAGGTCCTATATGAGCTCTCTGCCATAGAACAAAGGGACGAGAAAGCAAAGGAGGTTATTAGGAAAAATAACTTCTCCCAGACTTCCCCCTTGGCTGCGACCTGCCGGAAAAAATAAAAGGGCACCCGAAGGTAACTTGAAGACTCCGTCTACAAAGAGACACCCTTCCCTAACAGTCCAGAAAGACCGAGTGGAAGAAGCCAAAAATGGTACCTTGGAGCATGGAGCGTCCACCAAGGCGGCAACAACTCCAAAGCCAACCCCAAATACAAGCAGGATCCCGAAGAAGGCTAGAAGTCGGGATAAGGATGGTCGCAAGCTGCCCCAAGTACAGGAGTGGACCAAAGTTCCTGGCCGGAAAAAAGGGGATGAGGGCATCAAATCGATGCCGGATGCTCTTATCATTTCGGCATCTGCGAATTCGTCTTACGCGGATATCTTGAGGAAGATCCGAAGTGAGCCAGCGCTTAAGAGCCTAGGAGAAAATGTCAAGGCTGTTCGACGTACCGTTAAGAATGAGTTGCTGCTAGAGCTCAAACGGGTGCCAGATCGAAATGCGTCAGAGTTTCAGACGGCAGTGGAGGAAACTCTAGGCAATGCAGCCAAAGTCTTGGCAAAAACGCACACGGTGACGATTCAGCTTAGGGATTTGGATGAGATCTTAACCGCGAAAGAAGTGTGTGACGCCCTACACACACAGTTTGAGGTACGTCGTCCAGATGAGTCATCGGTGCGCAATATAGGGATTGTACATCGGGGCACACAGACAGTCTATATCGGGTTGCCTGTAGTGGATGCCAACAAGGTGTTGAGTGCGCAACGAGTCCGCATAGGTTGGGTATCTTGCAGAGTACGGGATTGCACCGAGCCAATCAGGTGTTACAAGTGCTGGGGCTACAACCACAAAGCTGTAAAGAAAGTGTAGACCGCAGTAACCTATGCAGGAGATGCGGGAAAGAAGGCCATAAGGCGGCAACGTGTAAAAGTGAGCCAAAATGTGCGCTTTGCAGTGGTAACCACGCAGCGGGGAGTGCCCGTTGTTCGGAGCACCAAAGGGCAGTTAAGGCTAAGAAAACAGGAGGGCGATGAAAATCGCCCAACTTAACCTTAACCACTGTGTGGCAGCCCAGGACTTGCTGCGACAAACGGTATTCGAGCAACGCCTCGACCTTGTCCTAATAAGCGAGCAATATCGCAACTTGAGAGGACATGAGTGGACGTCGGATGCATCCTGTAAATCGGCTATATGGGTCACGAACGGGAAGGCCCTTCAAAGTCGGGCATTGAATCCTCATTCTGGCTTCACATGGGTGAAAGTAAACAGCATTTACTTTTTCCCGTGCTGTGCTCCCCTAAGTCTGGAACTAAACGAGTTCGAACAGCTTATAACGGAGTCAGTTGCGGAAGCCAGGACCAGGACACCGACAATAATTGCGGGTGATTTCAATGCTTGGTCTACTATGTGGGGTAGTAGATCGAGTAGAGTCCTCTTGGAATGCCTAGCCACGCTGAACATTGCACTCCTAAATGATGGTCAGCCAACATTCGAAGCTGGTGGTAGAAGTTCGGCCATTGATCTTACATTCGTGCATAGTTCAATTGCACCCCACGCGACATGGAAAATTGGCAGTTTCTACACGAACAGCGATCATCGTGCAATTGTAATCGAGGTGTCGTTACAGCCGAGCGGAAGGCACTTATCCTTTACGAAAGTTAAAGGTTGGAGGGACCGACTTTTTGATAGGGACTGCTTTCCACAAATATGGGAAGATGGCATAACCGGTACCGATGGAGCGAATGGCATGGCAGAGAGCATTGCAAAGCGCATCTCTTCAGCTTGGCGCTGTAACCAAGCTCGCAGAAAGGCGAAGCGTAGTAGAGCCCATCCTTACTGGGAGCAGCAACGCGAGGCTTTTCGGGCGTTGCGGAATCAGCTAAGTAAAGCCATACGGTCAAGCAGGGAACCGTGCTTTAGGGAGATAAGAGATAGTTGCGACATTGACCCCTGGGGCAAGGCCTATAAGGTGGTGATGAGTACAGTGAAGGGGCCAAAGTCTGCACAGCCATCAGATCCAGAGTTAATGGCTAACGTGGTTGCCATTCTCTCCCCTACTCGTGATCCTATAGAGTACATCAACTCATTTACGGACATTGAGGAAGTGACTGAGGTTACTACTGCGGAGTTATTTAATGTGCTAAGTAAACAAGGAAATAAGAAAGTTCCAGGGCCTGCCGGCATCCCTAACATCGCTTTGAAGGCTGCGATGGAAACGGATCCTGATATCTTCACGAGAGTGTACTCCATATGCCTTGCTGAAGGCATCCCAACATATGGAAAAGACAGAGGCTTGTTCTGTTGCTAAAACCCAACAAACAACCAGACCATCCATCCGCGTACAGGCCGCTTTGCATGCTTGACACCATGGGTAAAATACTAGAAAGTATTATTGTCAAGCGCTGTAGGACACAATGGAGACACGGAACGCTTTATCTGATGCGCAGTATGGTTTCCGCCGTGGTAAATCGACTGTTGGTGCTATTCAAGCAGTAACAGATATTGCGCGTAGAGCAACTAGTGGAGTTAGGTGGAAAGGTGGAAACAAGGAATACTGTGCAGTAGCAACCTTAGACGTTAAGAATGCCTTCAACACGGCGAACTGGCAACGTAACATGCAAGCTCTTCACAGTATTGGTATACCAAGATACCTAATGCGGATAATTTCCAATTATTTCGCAGATAGGGTGTTATTGTACAATACGGACGATGGCGTGACAGAGTCACGTGTGGTGTTCCACAGGGCTCCGTCCTGGGCCCTACACTATGGAACGTGATGTACGACGGGATCCTGAGGATGAGATTACCTTCTGGTGCAACCTTGATTGGATTCGCGGATGATATCGCTCTTGTGGTCGTGGGAAGAACTATAGAGCGAATACAAGTCCTGTGTCAGGTCCTGGCTTGATCAAGCTCACCTGGAGTTGGCAGTCGAAAAAACGGAAGCGGTCCTCCTGTCCTCACGGAAAGTACGAGAGTCTTTCGTGTTTCGTGTAGGGCATCTCTATATAACCTCCCAGCCTTCTATTGACCTTCAAGGAACACCTGGTCAGTGTAAGCAATAAGGCAGTTAAAGTTGTTGGAGCCTTATCCCGCATAATGACAAACATAGGTGGGCCCCGAGCAAACAAGCGGAGGCTATTAGCCAGGGTAATCGCCTCTATAATGCTTTACGCAGCGCCAGTATGGGCTGACGCAACACTAAAAACATCATATACAGTGGGTATCCGCTCGACGTACCGGCTGAGTGGGCTGCGTGTTGCAAGTGGCTTTCGCACGGTGTCGGATGTGCCATAATGAGTACTCTCCGCACACTGCAACGTGACAGAGCCGCTGAACGATTGCGTGAGCGAAATAATCGTTTGGCATTCGGTGTCTCGGACGTGTAGGAACGACCTACTGACAAACAGTACGTGAGGAGACCCACAAAACATGGGACAGACAGACTTTTGAGCAATGCTGCTCAACCTTTACCCTTTCGACTATATATTAAAAAACAGTTCTGGGGGGACATTAGGACACGGGGGTAGTTTTTAGCGGGTTAAAGTCCCGCACTCGGTTGTAGACCGGTGAGGCTTTCGATGCTTTTCTACCAATTAAAAAAAAAAAAAAAACCCTTACCCCTACAAATTCTATAAGCATGACCCCAAGGATCATGCTCATTGCGACGAAGAAGAGCTCTCCACTCATCCTCTTTCACTCTTACAATCATACGCTTATAATCTTTCAACTCACGACTAAACTTCGATCTAAGTTGGTCCACATTCACAGCATCAGCAAATCTGGTCCTCTGGAATCTCTTCCGAAGTCTACGAACCAGCCTCCGCTTCATGTTAAGCTTATTCGTCCACCACTTCACTCTACCAAGATTGCCCCTACGGCATCTTGGAAACATACAATCATTCACACCACACACCCACCTTTCCACGCACTCAACTTGCTCATCAACATTCATTCCAGAGAAGTGGATCAATGGAACCTCCGTTGCTGCTTCTCTCAAGTACACACCATGCAGTGGCCAATTTGCATTATGCACACGCCAACCATTCACGGGTATACTTTCACGCACAACTGGAGTGTAAGTCTTTATAATCTCAATAAGATTATGATCACTCACACCCCACCCACCCTTAATTTTCCATTCAAACTCATACAACCTCATCGCTGCCTCACTCACAAAAGTGACATCGATGTAACTTTTTCCTACTGGGCCATCAAAGGTGTGCCATTCACTGGGTTCGTTAACGACCCTAACATCCCGGGACACGGCCCATTCAGCCAGCAGCTCACCCCGTATGCGGTTCGCATACCCGGACGCATGTCCAGGTATTTTACTGAACCACAATGAGGATGCTGCTTCGCGTCAATACCAAGGATGATAGGGTCGCTACTCGCCAATAGTAACACCTCATCCATGCACGAAATGTACGGCTCCAGACTCCCACCATACCTGAAATACATACGCATTACTGCAGGTAATGGTTGCGTAAGGTTCCTGAAACAGGGCAATTCCACTGCCACTTTCACAAATAGTCTGTCCACAACGACGACAGACATCATCCTTGGCCTTGCATTCAGCTACCGAACCCGAATCGAACGTTGACGCTGCATCAGAGGATGGCACCTGAGGAACAACAAGAGTTCCTTCCCCAAGCAAGTCAACAGCTGTTGAGGAAGACTGTTTCTGCCTCACACTAACCTTCCGCGAAGCCGTCGATATCACCGACGAAGCCTCATCAGATGACGACATGACGTCACCCGACGTCATCGTCGTCCTCTGCTTCTTAGGTGCAATTACATACGAGCGCGAGCGAGAAATAAATCTAAATTTCAAAATTTAAAAGTCACTAAATAGCACAAACTACTAATAACGTTAATAGTTATGAAAATACAAAAGCTAATCGCGTTTACCGTTACGATTTGAACACAACGGAATCTGACAACGTGCATTTTTGTTCTGGAAATATTTGTGTGTGTCCAGAATAAAGATCAGCGGGAAACAAGAATAACATACCAGAAATGTAACTCAAATCTATATAATTAAACGGGTAATCCTTTCTTGCTTACACCACTGAAACGATTTTGACAAAAAATATACCAATTGAAAGGTATTCTTCGAAAGATGTGTACAATCTCAATTTTATCAAAATTGGTTTAGTTGCTTAGGTAAGAAAAGGTGTTAAAAATAACCTCTTTCCAACAACCACAACAGAATAAAAAGGGTTGTGTGCGGTTGTGTAAAGCCATGTTATTGTTTTTGTTAAATTTTCAATGCATTCAAAGCAGAGATGTCCTATACAACAGGGGCGTACGCAAAAAAAATTTTCGGGAGGTTTTAGTGATTCTTTCAAATTTTGCATAAGATTAACAAATGAATGTGTTTTTGTTGTACAATTGTAATATCTTTATTGAAACTTTTCCGGTGAATTTTCCAAAAATTATATTATTTGTTGAGGAGATGGCAATGGAAATACACATTCTGTGATTTCAAGTTTTTTATTCTCATCGAATACGCCCCTGCTAAACAAAGTACTATACAAAATATTTTGCATATAAATTAAGGCGTGTGTGTGAGTGTTTGTATGGGCAAGATCGCGTCATATAAAGGGCCCCCGTCAAGGTCGTTCATTATGAGCAGTCAAAGTGTTTGTGAAATAAGTATGTGCGCGGGGCATGCACGAAGCGTGAAGAAACATCTAATCGATTTAGATATTTCAACATGCTTTTTATTCTCTCATCGCGCTCTTTCACCAACATCATTCTCTCTATGACCATGCTATCTCATTTACAAGTGCTCAGTTTTATGAAATATTTTGGAATGAAACAAAACAAAAAGCCTGATGCTACATGCATTATCATGCCGGGGGTCCTTAAGAGTTTTATAGTGTTAATTATACTCTTCATGAAGTTTGATACAGGCGATCTTGATCAGATCGATTAGACAAATTGATTGAGCCATGTCCATCTGCCCGCCTGTATGTATGCACACTTGGCCCTCAGTTTTTGAGCTAGAGAGCTGAAATTTTGCACGAACTTTTCTTTTAAGTAAACGCTCCCATTTAAACCACCCATTTGAATTCATGTTCTTATTAGACAAACTTTTTTGTTTTTGGTCCTATCGAACTGAAACTTGGACACTATCAGATTCCATGAAAAGCGCAGTACATTTGTTGTAACCCGCCGAATCGGACCACTAAGGAGGGTATCTACCATACAAATCCCGTGAAGAGTATTTCATCTTCAATCGAAGATAACCTTTTTTCTAGTTTTTTATTTTGTTTATATTCCAGCAGAGGTTTGCATGTTTTGTGTAAACATATTTGTGATAAGTACAGTCATTAGATAATAAATATAGTAAAATATTCTCAATATTACATTCTATATTAGTATATACGCGCTTAAAATTATTTACAATTAAAAATTGCACATAATTTGTTGTGGGGTTTGCTCTCTTCTAAGAGCCATTTGTCCAGCCTATATATTTAATTTCGTAGAAAAACAACAAAATACACACGAGATAGCAGAAAAAGTTATTTCTAGAATGTATGTTGTACCTCCTAAAGATGTCAAGTTATTTCATTTACGGTTACTTCTATTATACATTCGTGGTGCGGAGTCTCTGAGGATTTAGGATTCTATAATGGGGTTGTGTACCCAACTTTTGTGGAAGCTTGCCACGTGCGGGGGATTGCATCGAATGACAACGAATGGCATGAATGTTAAATAAAGTAAAATAACCTAATTCTCCAAGATAATTGCGAAAGTTACTTGTGTTTACTTGTGGTTTGAATGTTCCAGCGAATGTGTTAGTTTTATGGAATGAATTCAAAGATGATATGAGTGAAGATTTTCTTAAAGACTACAGTCAGGATATTTCTTATCTTTGAGACGTAGTTTTAAGGTAGTATAATATCAGTTTTCAACGCTTTCCGGGAAATAAGGCAAATTATATGAAGTCTACATTGACATGATCAGCATCCCGAGATATAGCATATGCTGAAAACTAAAATCATACTAAGATTAAATATTATGTATTCGTTTACTAGCATTCCCGGCGCACTGTACTACAGTCCGGCATTTGTTGATGTTTCTATTTTCATTTATCAGGTATTTCTGCAGCTCTATTTTCACTTGTTTCTCTTGCTTTTGATGTTTTTCTTCTAATTGATGCATCAAGAAGATGGCATATTTCGGTTATTTTTTTTTGTTTTTTTTTTGTTTTTAACAATTAATTTGCCTTTACTAAATTCCTTATATTCAAATAATTATTGATTATGAATCAAAAAGATATGCTTGACTTGGGCTACTGATTGATTTTAAAATATGTCTCAAAGTTTTTTATGCAGAATTACCTGCCATCAGTTTTGACTTTTCCCGCGGCCCGATTCACACCAAACTTGACAAAAACACTATCTGGACGAAAGAGATTTCCTGAAAATTTCAACAAAATTGATTCAGCGGTTTAGGCTGCATCCATGCATTATACATACATACATCGACTTATATACTTGTATAAATTGATACACTAGCTGTGTCCGCGACTTCGTACGTATGGGATTCGAAAGATGTTTGTAATATTTAAATACGCGAAAGGAGAGAACAAAACATCGGTATAACACATTTTGGTTTTTGGTACACGTCTACCTCGCGACCCTCCCACTTCCCTTATCAACAAACCAAAATTGATCAATAGCCTCAACCACGAGACACAAACAAAGCAAAGCACAAACAACGGACACATTGTCTCTTACTTGTCACACTTTAAATGAACTTAAAGTACAAAATCGAAGAGCGCAAAAAGTGCGTATTCAAAGAAGAAAAATACAACAATAACAACAAACAAAGCATTAAAAGTCGAAATCGAAGGAACGTAATTCATGGCAGAATTTTCTTTATTTACCCATGAATTAGTAACTCGTGCTGATGATTCTCTCTCTCTCTCTCTCAGCTCTATATCTATCTATATCCGAAGCTGACTGAGGCGAGCCTCACTTTCCGTTAACGATTCTTCATCTCTTGCTGAACGTACTCTTTTGGCATTCACTGTACTACGACCTATGTTCGAACGACGACGTCTTCCAGACATGACTTTATAATTTCTTGACAGTAATAATCAGACTTAAATAAAAAAAATCTAAAATCACATTTGAAGAAACTTTCCTGTGTAAATAGTGAGACCTGGTATATTCTAGTGACATTAAATGTTTTTTCCATGAATTATAACACTATGCCAACTACATTAATTTTAAAGATAGGCATGTAGCTATATGTATAGTGAAAATAACAGTATTTCTCCACTATTTAATGGATGTTATTATAAATATAAACCTTCCTCTTCAATCACTCTATCTATTTATTAGGACTATGCATTAATTTTAAAGGTTTTTTCACCAAAAATGGGGCTTTATTTCGATTTCAAAATGGATTGATACATCATTCAAAGTACTGTCCGTCGCTAGCCACAACCTTTTCCCATCTTTCTTTCAATTTCCGGATTCCGTTTCTCCAAAATTCCGGCTTCTGGGCGGCTATTAATGAATCGATCCATTTTTTGGTCTCTTCATATGAAGAGAAGCGGTGTCCAGCCAGCTTACGCTGCATCTCCCGGAACAAGTGGTAATCCGAAGGAGCAATGTCTGGGCTGTACGGCGGGTGGGGTAGCACTTCCCAGTTGAGCGTTCCAAGGTATGTTTTGACGACCTGTGCAACATGCGGCCGAGCGTTGTCATGCTGCAAAATAACCTTGTCGTGTCTTTCGACCGTTTCCGGCCGTTTTTCAAGCAATGCTCGGCTCAAACGCATCAATTGACGTCGGTAGACTTCCCCAGAGATGGTTTCGTTGGGTTGGAGCAGCTCATAGTACACCACACCCTTCTGATCCCACCAAGTACAGAGCATGAGCTTCGAACCATGAATATTCGGCTTGGACGTCGATGGCGCCGGTTGGCCGGGCTTGACATATGTTTTTTTACGCTTTGGGTTATCGTAATGGATCCACTTTTCGCCGCCAGTCACAATACGATGCAAAAAAACCCTTCCGGCCAAGTCGTTCAAGCAGCAATTCGCACGTGAAAAATCGGCGTTCGACGTCTCTCGGCTTCAACTCGTATGGCACCCAATTACCTTGCTTTTGGATCATTCCCATCGCTTTGAGACGTCTGGAAATGGTTGCTTGGTCAACGTCCAACGTTTCGGCGAGCTTTTCTTGCGTTTGGCACGGGTCTTGGTCCAGCAATGCCTCCAATTCTGCGTCTTCGAACCTTTTGGGCTGGCCAGGTCGCTCCTTGTCCTCGGTATCAAAAACACCACTTTTGAAGCGTCGAAACCAGTACTCACAGGTTGAAATCGATGGAGTATGGTTCGGGTAGGCATCCAACAGCAATTGACGGGCTTGGGTGGTATTTTTCTTCAAATTGAAGCAAAAAAGCAAGGCTTCCCGCAAATTGCGTTTTGACGGCACGAAAGTTGACATACTCGGAGCACAAAAAAACTATGTTGTGTACACTTCAGCGAAATGACAGATACTGGTAAACAAAGCCTAATGATGAGGCTTTGACATGAATATAGTTACAGTATTGCCAGATGCGATACTGTTGTAAATAACGCCATCTGTGTGCAACCTTTAAAATTAATGCATAGTCCCAATAAAAAAAACCGCATCAAAATACGTTGCGTAGTTTTAAAGATTTAAGCTTACTTAGGGATATAGGGACAGAGAAAACGACTTAGTTTTATAATATGTAGTGAAAGATTTAAGCTTACTTAGGGATATAGGGACAGAGAAAGCGACTTTGTTTTATAATATGTAGTGATGATGATGAAGATATTGGGAGTACAAATTAGTTCGGTCCGTTTTCAAAAGATGGCTCCACCTGCAAGTTGTGGCCGATTTTGGAAGCGATTACGTATTCCATTGGAAAGGTTTGACATCTGTCAACAATAATTAGTGTGCATCAGCGTCTGCTTCTGACAATAACACTGTTTTTTGCCTCTGCGAAAATGACCGGATTTGTGTTAAATAAACAGCATTTACGGGAAGTTTTGATTTTCTTTTTTAATGGGAAGAAAAGTGCAGCTGAAGCCCATCGAATGCTTGAGAAAGTTTATGGTGAATATGTTCCGACCGATAAGTCATGCAGAGAGTTTTGACGCTTCAAAAGTGGTGATTTTAGTATCGAAGACAAATAGCGTCCTGGCCAACCCAAACAGTTTGAAGATGAGGAATTGGAGGCTTTAATGGATCAAGATCCGTGCCAAACGCAAACTGAACTCGCATAATCGCTGGGTGAGCAAGCAATTTCCGTTCGGTTAAAACAATTGGAATTTATTCAAAAGCAAGGATATTGGGTGCCGTACGAGTTGAAGCCGAGAGATTTCGAAAGGCGATTTTTCGCTTCGGAACTGCTTCTTGAAAGATATCAAGGGAAGGGATTTTTGCACCGGGTCGTGACTGGAGATGAAAAATGGATATACTACGAAAACTCCAAGAAGAAAAAATACTATACCAAGCCTGGTGAACCCGTTCCATCATCGTCTACATCGACGCCAAAGCAAAGCATCCACGGTTCAAAGGTCATGCTCTGCATATGGTGGGACCAGACGGGTGTGGTAGATTATGAACGATCCAATGATTGGATCGAGACCAGAGAGGACTCATTTTTTAGAGTTGGTATTCAAAAATTACCAGAGAGATGGGAAAAACTAGTCGCTTCCGGCGAACAATACTTTGAATGATGTATTTTTTTTTTTTCAATAAATAAAAAAACACTTTTTTGAACACAAAAAATTGACCGAATTAATTTGTACTCTCAATATATAAAAATCATGTGTACGTATGTGCACCTTCTAAACGGCGTGACCGGTTTTGGTAAATTTTTTTTTTTATATTTATGGGGTCACGTAGATGGTTTCTAGCTAGAGTTAGATCCGGTAGGTGGTACTGTTGTTGATAAAATGAGATAATATGTCAATATTAAATCAACTTTATATTTTACACAACTATTTCAAGGGTTGCGCAATTTGGTAGAGTTTGTTTTGAATAAATCAACCAATCTGCATGCTATTCCAGAGAGCTATGTTCAAATTTGGGCCACCAACCCATGAACTTTTTGGAGTTCGAATTTGGTAGTACCTCGGCTACAAAGTCTGACCAGAGGCTATTTTCTGGTACCACGGGTGGTCAGGAGCCCACGGAACTTGTTTCCGTCCTGGCCAGCGGGTACGGCCTCCTTGTTGGAGTATCGTGGTGGCTGTGGTTTAATACCCAAATGCTGGTAGAGTAATAACTCGACGTGGAGTTGCGTTATACAACCGGGTGCTGTGACCCAGAGAGCAGCAGAGGTTTAAGATGGGCCTCGCTCCCCACCAAGGAGAGAGTCATATTTACCAAAATAAATATGACTTAAATTTGGAACCTGCGGATATATATCCAAGGGGACGTTGATTGAAGTTTATCAATCCATGTGCTTGGCACCGTGTTCTTAAATCTTCACAGACAGGCGAGCACGTAAAACACTGGTACTTCATTACACCATTGACACGATTTTGAGAAAAAATATACCAATAGAAAGGTATTCTTGGCAAGATGGGAACAATCTTAATTTTATCAAAATTGGTTTAGTTGCTTAGGTAAGAAAAGGTGTTAAAAATAACCTCTTTCCAACAACCACAACACACAGCCATTGATGTTGCGAATGCTAAGGAATGGCAGGTTTTAGTAATCCTTTCAAATTTTGCATAAGATTAAGAAATGGATGTGTTTTTGTTGTACAATTGTAATATCTTTATTGAAACTTTTCCGGTGAATTTTCCAAAAATTATATTATTTGTTGAGGAGATGGCAATGGAAATACACATTCTGTGATTTCAAGTTTTTTATTCTCATCGAATACGCCCCTGCTAAACAAAGTACTATACAAAATATTTTGCATATATAATATATATGCGTGTGTGTGAGTGTTTGTATGGGCAAGATCGCAGTATTTAGTTGCTTAGATAAGAAAAGGTGTTAAAAAAATAACCTCTTCCTAACAACCACAACACACAGCCATTGATGTTGTGAATGCAGTAGGATGGACGAATAGAAGGTTGTGTGCGGTTGTGTAAAGTTATGTTATTGTTGTTGTTCTATTTGCAATGTATACACAGCAGAGATGACCTACACAACACGGGCGGTACGCGGAAAATATTTTCGGGGCGTTTTAGTGATCCTTTCAAATTTTGCATAAGATTAAGAAATGGATGTGTTTTTGTTGTATAATTGTAATATTTTTATTGAGACTTTTCCGTTGAATTTTCCACAAATTTTAATATTCGTTGGGGAGATAGCAATAGAAATACACATTTTGTGAAAATGCGTACGACCCTATACTATATATTTGCACATGAAGAATAAAAGAATGCAAGAAGTACAAAGTAGAATGATTAGATAATAAAAATAGTGGATTATTCTATTGGCTTTATACAACCGATGAGTGTACAGCAATAAAACAGAAGACTCTGACACACAAACGTTTCTATTCTGCACTCACAACATCAACAGCTGTGTCTAACTGTGTGTGAGAGATGTGCAATGGAGACATCGTTTTTTCATTCAAACAATTTGTTGTTGGGTATGCCAAAATTTTTTATAAGAAGAAGAGCTTTCTGTTTAGCTTTCGCGCCGTTCAGTCAGTGATTTTGTACTTATAAATCGGCATTATTAGCATTTCCCGCCTGTTTTTTTTTGTATATTTAAAATTTGTACATAATTTTCTTGCGTTCATTTTTAATTCTGTTTCTAACAAAAAAAAAAAAAAAAAAAACCATCAATCATTCGTAAATTCAATTCATTTAATCTGGGTTGCATGCCCACAGCTTTCAGCGGTATCGCTTCTACTATTTTGATCGGTAGGTTCATACAATGTGTTCAAATTACCAATTCCATTAATAGAAAATTCAGTTTCAAATATCAGCCATAACAGTAGTGAAGGTAAATTTCTCAATTCTGCGTCACTGATTATGATAGATGAAATTTCAATGTACTATTTTGGTTCCAGAAAATGATGATTGGTCATTTATAAATTTAGAAGTCGTAAAACAAATGCTTGGAGAGGAGCAGGCCTACTACAGCTTTGATAAAATTGTCAGTGATGATGCACGTGAACATAATAATTTTCCTATTGAGTTTTTGAATACTGTATCAGGTTAGTGGTCTGCCTCCCCATAAATTGATTTTGAAGGAAACTGCATTGTACTATTAATACGGAATTTGATTACAGGATAAGCATTAGTTAACGGTACTCGCATGCGCGTAAAACGAATGCACTGAAATTCAATAGATTGCGAGGTGTTAACAGGTGTAGCGCGTAATATTCGAATTTTAATTCCCAGTATTCATCTGGCTTATTCGGGAAACCTTTTAACGTTCAAATCTCAAATAACTCAATTTCCAGCTCAACGTTTCAAAAAGTTGGAATTTTGTTAAGACAGCGTGTTGTGTTTAGTCGCGGACAATTGTATGTTGCCGCCAGTAGAGTTCGATCATTCAATGGATTTTATATTTCTGAGACATCAGATCAGGGCCATTTATCACGTGATAGTAGTTTTCACAAAAAACTTTGTTTACATAGAAGTTATGAGCACTTAAAAACAAATGTTTTTTTTCTAGAATGCGGTCGATTGTGTCGGCCGCGGGTTCCCCTAGTGCAATGTAAAAAGAATACAATAATCTTATGCAAAATTTAATTGACACCTTTATTTACCTTACACTTGCAACCATGTCCTCACCACCAAATCCTCCATCCAATTCTACTGTGAACTTCTCAGAAGTTCAACTGCAAGAAATAGCCCGTATAGTCAACCAAATTATTAATCCTCAAGAAGACCCTTTACCCTGTCCTTCCAAACACTTTACCCGAAATATCTGTGACACAGAAACAATACCTGACACTGTAAAGACCTTACGAGATTTCTCAGGCAAGCCTGGAGAGTTTAACTCTTGGCGCAAAGCCGTAGACAGAATTCTACCTTTATATGCATAGTATAAAGTATCATTTACACACCAATCAAATGATAATCGAAACGTTTATCTAAGTTTTTAATCAAAATAAGTTTTATTAAAGCATAATTTCTTGTTCACATCATGTCGCGTCGGTTGTTCATTCCTCAGCGACGTTTACTTTTCTCTTCTTCTCTCATGTCACTTCGCTCGAATCATACACATTGCTGTGTGTTGCGTTCCGCCGCATTGTTGCCTTGACAGCTCGGCTATTCCTGATGATGAATCGTCCTCCATTCGGCTGTACTCGTCGTCGGAGTTCGTATCAAGATCTGGCATATTCGAACACCACGGTTTTATCTTGTCTGAGGCATGCACTGTGCAGTATTTATGGGCTGTAATCTGCATACCTGGGATATCCTAGATGACGTAGCGATCGTTTCCCCGCACTTTCGTTATCTGGTATGGACCCCTGTAGAGTGGTTTTAGTTTTCGAGATTCACCAGTATATGCTGGTTAGTTTTCTATAACAACGAGATCACCCTCCGCATACAAAGTTAGGTTATCGTGTCTTTGATCGAATCGTTGCTTCCACTTGGCTCTCTCCGTTGCTATATTGGCGACTGCTTTCTCACGTTCATCGCTGATGTGATTAGGTCATTCATTCGTAGTGCGTATGAAATTGAGTGTCTTCCTTATTCCTTGAAATACTCTCATGTTCTGATGTATGCTGATGATGTCAAACTTTGCCTATCGTTTAATAATATATCTTCGCATACAAGAGGATCTAACCTCACTCCAATTTTGGTGTTTATGTAATCTACTGGTGCTAAACTGCGGTAAATTCATGTTCGCGTGTTTCTACTTTCAGTGATCTTGGAGTGATTTTTGTCTCTAAATTGCGTTTCAACCATCATATTTCATCAACTATTAATAAAGCTAAGAGTATTTTCGGCTTTATTAAAAGATTGTCTAAAAAATTTAATGAACCCTGTACTACCAAGATTCTTTTCATTACTTTAGTCCGCCCTGTACTTGAATACTATTCGTGTGTGTGGAGCTCCCAATATGAAAAACATCAAAACCGTATTTAGTCTATACAGAAGCAATTCCTTCTCTTTGCACTTCGTGGTTTAAATTGGGATCCCACGTCCTTTCGGCTGAGATCTCGCCCTCTGCGCTTAACATCATCGTCCTTCGTTGGCTTCGGGAATTGGAACGAACTGCCACTAGATGAAGTGGACATCGCTCATTGGCTCTCACATCCGTTCTGTCTCTGACCACAATTGGCTTTGAGTAGGGGCATAGCTTGAAGAAATACCTCCAACGGGTCAAAGACGGGTGGATTTCTTATATATTATCTTTCGTTTAATTTTAACTAATTAAAAGTGTTTTAAGACTTGCTTTAATCACTTGATTTCTTATAAATTATGTTTTCCTTTTTTTGATTTTGTTTTAATACCACGTTAAAAACCTGTTATTTTTAAGTTTGACACTATTTTCTCATAATAATTTTTCTTTTTTTTTGAATCTCGTATATAAATGAATAGGACTAACAATAAGGTTTCAACTCTTAAAAACTTCCTACAATGAAGGACTTAGCACTACGAGCCTCTAAGTAAGCAAAAGGGAAGCACAATCGTTACGAATCAGTCGAGATGAGTTTCTTGTATGGACAATGACTCTGGCTAGTGGATTAACATGTCGAACTAGTTTATCCATGTTAATAGCTTTGCGCTTGGAACATTCTTCTTTTACTAGTGGTACTTCCAGGTCTTTGTGAATGTCTTCATTCCTGATATACCATGCAGCTTCCGTTCTTGTTTTTAGTATTTTGGATTGTGCTCTTTCTATAACTTCAATGTTACTCAAGCTCGCGGTACCCCACAATTCAGAACCATAAGTCAGAATTGGTTTAATAACAGAGTTATACAGTATCACCACCTATACTCGCTTTTCGCTTCTTTTTACGTGTCGCCATGGCAGCCTTACGGGTTGATTGAGCCGGCGTCGTACTATTACTATTAGGCGTTACATCTTGCTGATATGAACTGGAATTTAATCTTTTACCAGGAGGCGAATTGATTAGCCAGTGAAGACTTTGAGCCCTTAGTTTCATTTATGTCTTTTTAGTTTCTATATGCTTCCGCCTGTCCAGATGAGCGCCAAGATAAGTTACGTTACTGGAGAGCAAGTCCGTCGGTTCAATGTAAATGTAATGTGCTTATATTTCCCTTCATTAACTTTAATTCTCCAGTTGGATAACCACTCCTGAAGGCTTTTAAGATGAGCATCCAAGCCTGCAGAAGCTTTAACTGGGCAATGGGAGCGGCTGATTAGGGTAGTGTCATCAGCAAAAGTCGAAGTAACAATTTGACTACTTGTTGGAATGTCGGCAGTAAATAAAATGAATATAGTTGGTCCCAAGACAATACCTTGGGGAACGCCTGCTTTTATCATAAACTCAGTTGAAGTGAAATTTTTCTGCCTTACTAAAAACACTCGATTTGATATGTAGGATTGCAGGACTCTATGCATATTTTGGGGTAGCAAACATTTCATTTTGTAAATCAAACCCTCATGCCAAACTCGATCAAACGCTTGTGCTGCATCAAGGAATACTGCTGAGCAATATTCCCACTGTTCAAAGACAGTTCTTATTTCCGAAGTAACTCTGTTGACTTGCTCAATCGTTCCATGTTTTGCTCGAAAACCAAATTGATGATCTGAGATTGAACTATTTGTTTGTAAATGGTGATTGAGTTTGGCTTTAAGAACCTTTTCAAATAGCTTAGAAAGCCATGGAAGCAGACTTATAGTTCTTTATGAAAAAGGACATGTCCTATCCTTCCCGAGCTTTGGAAAGAATCCAATTCGAAGGAAAGCAGTAAAAAGACAAGAGAGAAATACTACTGCTTCCTTTGGAAGTTCAGTTATCATTTTAGGCACGATTTCTTGGGATTCAGTTGGTCCTAATAATAGATACAATTTCACTGGAGCTTGTTTTTAATGGAGACATATTTACTGAATTTGTGATTGTCTGGTGAGGAAGCACAAATTTGTTTGAAGGTACAATAATTTTTTTTAAATGACAAATTAATGCTAATGAAAAGAGTTGCATACTTATTTTTTTCAGTTTTTAACTTTTAATACAATATTTTTAAATGTTAAATGTTTTGAAAACCACTGCCAAACCAAGCATAAAAAGTTTTGTACATATTTTCGTTTTTAATACTTTGGTTGTTGTTATTGTTATATTTTTTCTCTCTGAGCACGTTTGCGTTGTTTGTGTTTCAATTTTGGTTTATTGATAAGGGCACTGGGAGGGTCGCTTTCGTTTGTTTTTTAAGTGAGGGTGAGTGTAATAGTAAAATCAGTGGTCTCTGTTCCAAAGAAGGTTGCGAACCATTGCAGGAATAAAAAAAAATCCGTTATGCAGGAGAGCGATAGACACAAAATTTCTTCATAATGTCATGACAACTCTAGATCAAAGCTACTATGAATGTGTAATACAGTGGTTCCGACCAGTTGTACGTAGGAAGCTTATATATGATCCGAAAAATAAATTAATGTTATTTTTCAATGTTATGATTAATTATGTTATTTAAATATTTCGATTGAAGTTTATTTTTAATCTTGTGGTCCCTGCTAATAATAATAGTAAAATCAAAGTAGTCCCTGCTCCAAAACAGGTTGCGAACCATTGCACTAACAAACAAATAACGTTATGCAGGAGAGCGATAGATACAAAATATCTTCATAATGTCGTGACAACTCTAGATCAAATTATAAGAAAAATGCCAGCAATGACACGTCAAAACATCGGTCGGAGAACGCGGAATGAAACTCGACTTTATAATCGTCGAAGCAATGTGTCGGAAGAAGAATGTAGCCAACGGTTGGAGGCAGAGAGATTGAAAATTTCTCGAGTGAGATAACTTACAGCTCCGGAACAATCCATTCCGTTGAGATTAGGCGAGAGGCGACCAAATAGAGAAGCAAATGATGCAATTCGCCGTAAACGTTTAGCGTTTAGGTATGAAGCAACTGCCGATTACGCCGGCGATAATTCCGTGTAGATTGGAACAATGAGCACAAGTTGTCAATATTGCAGTGCTTTGAGGTTTCGCCTTTAATCAACAGGATTATGTTGTCTAAACGGCAAGGTCAAGTTACAACTGACAACGCCACCTGAACCTCTGAATTCATTACTTTCGAGACAAGAACCTTTGTCAAATCATTTGTTGCAGAACATTCAAAGTTACAATAGTGTGTTCCAAATGACATCATTTGATGCAAATATAATTGAGGAACGGGGTTACACTCCAACTTGTAAAGTTTTTTTTCTTCTGTAACACAGATCATACACATTCGTTCCAATATATAACCACGAATATGAAAACTCTATAAATGAATTTCTATATTAAACATTCAAGGACAAATTCACCATTTCGCTGGAGCCTGCCAATTGTTGGGGAATATAAATTTCTTCAAATTTATTTCCCTGGAAATTCTGAAGTTAAAGTGAACCAACGCTGTGTCACAAATCATGTAACTAGGCGAGAGATAATATGCAACTTGCTTCATTACCATTCATTTGTTGTTTAAAAAAAATATTATTAAAATCGGTTCTGTATATATTTATATTGATAGATAGATATGTAGACAGAAAATAGATAGAAAGAAGATAGGTACACAACCCGTGCGAAGCCGGGGCGGGCTGGCAGTGCAATATAAAGAGAACACAATAATCTTATGCTAAATTTAATAACTTTCAAGAAAAGAAAAGGAAGAAATACAATATTACAATATTCTTATCAGTACGCTGTCAGACTTCGATGCGATCGGACGTGTCCGCAGCAATTCAATTTGTAAAAATCGTAACGGTAAACGCGATAGGCTATTTGTTTTGATTTTCTTTTTGCTTTGTTTTTATAACTGTTAACTATTTTGTTATCAGTAAAGTGTGCGAATTAGTGTAGTTTAAATTTTTAAATTCTTAAATTTAAATTTAAATCTCGCTCGTACGCGTGTGTAATGCCGCCTTAGAAGCAGAGGACGACGGTGACGTCGGGGGACTTCATGTCGTTATCTGATGAGGCTTCGTCGGTGATATCAACGGCTTCGTGGAAGGTAAGTGTGAGGCAGCAGCAGTTGAGGAAGACTGTTTCCGTGGCTGCTGTTGACTAGGTTGTGGAAAGAAATAGGGTGGAAGGAACTTTTGTTGTCTCTCAGGTGCCATCCTCTGATGCAGCGTCGGCGTCTGGTAAACGCAAGGGGTCTGCCATTGAGAGGATAAAGAGCATTACTGCTGACGTCACCGGGTGTCTTTTGGATGAGTTTAATGGTGTCTCATCGTCCGTAACCCGATCTATACTGGAGCTCACCAACCAGTGCGAATTTCTCTTGATGACACTGGTCGCAGAAAATGAACTCCTTAAAGGACGTTTAGATACGGCTCGCGACTGTAGTGTCAAAAGCGTCCAAGGCGTCCCACTCGTGAGCGACCCTGGTGTTCCCCCGGACAACATCTGCCCCTGTGGTGAAGGCAGTTGAGACCTGGTCCTTGGTTGTCAGAAGTAAAACTTCTAGAAAATCTTCCAAGGACGTGGTGGAACAGTAGGTGTACGTGTTCATGAGGAGAAACCACTGCGGGATGGTGGTGCGATCATTCGCACCCTTTCTGTGTGGTGGAGTTGAATAAAATGAGGGACAACAACAAGTTCGGTGAGTTAGGTTTGGAAGTGAGTGTGAATGAGAGGTTAGGTCCTAGGGTAGTAGTTCAAAGGGTACACTCCCAGATTGGAACTGATGAGTTCAAGAGGGAGTTGTATGAGATGAACCTGAAGGAAAAGATGAGTGAGGGGGAATTCAAGAAGAGTGTCCGCCTGTGTGGCAAGCCCTGGGTGGTGACCGCTGATGTGGCGGTGAATGTGATTCTAGAAGGTTCTATTGTTGCCATGCAGACCCTTCTGGAAGCTGAGCGCTGCTACATCAAGTGGTTCTCATTGACGGTTCGTAGGTACCAGCCGATCTTGGGATGCTTCCGTTGCCTTTGTTTCGACCATAAGGTGGCGGAATGCAAGGTCAAGGATGATGTCTGTCGTCGTTGCGTACAGACGGGTCATCCGGTGGCGCAATGTTGCAATGCGCTTAATTGTCGCAACTGTGCATTCAAAGGCAGGCCATCGGGACATTTGATGATGTCACCGGCTTGTCCTGGGTACAGTGCCATTGTTGCCAGGGCGAAGGCTAGACACTAAGATGATTAGGATTCTTCAGGTTAAATGTCAGGGGGCGTATGCTGCAGATTCAGTTCGAAAGGACAAAAATCAAAAAAATGTTTCTAATAAAAACATGAATTCAAATGGATGGTTTTTATGGGTGGTACCTCCCGTAATAGTCCGATTCAGCTGGTTCTGACAAATGAGTTGCACCTTTCTTGGAGACTGATAGCTTCCAAGTTTCAGTTCGATAGCACAAAAACAAAAAAGTTTTTCTAATAAGAATATGAATTCAAATGGGTGGTATGTATGGGAGGTCCCCCCCTAGTTGTTCGATTGGGCTGGTTCCGAAAAAAGTCCTGCGCCTTTATTGGAAACTGATAGTGTCCAAGTTTCAGTTCGAAAGGACAAAAATCAGAAAGGTTTTCTAATAAGAACATGATTTCAAATGGATGGTTTTTATGGGTGGTACCTCCCGTAATAGTCCGATTCAGCTGGTTCTGACAAATCAGTTGCACCTTTCTTGGAGACTGATAGCTTCCAAGTTTCAGTTCGATAGCACAAAAACAAAAAAGATTTTCTAATAAGAACATTAATTCAAATGGGTTGTATGTATGGGAGGTCCCCCCCTAGTTGTTCGATTGGCCTGGTTCCGAAAAATGTCCTGCGCCTGTATTGGATACTGATAGTGTCCAAGTTTCAGTTCGAAAGGACAAAAATCAGAAAG
>JBAMAW010002154.1:1800000-2053695 GCA_037043295.1 Amiota minor
TCGCATTTAACTCGTCCTGCTGCTGTTCATTAAATGGTGTCCTTTCACGACTGCCACTATTCGTAGTAGATGAATAGATACGTTTGGAAAATGTTGAAAACACGTTCGAGGCAACTGATGGCAAAGCAGTGAATGAAGAAGCCGCTTGACTTAATATAGATTCGTTTTCCAATTTCGCTGGCTCTTCTAATAAGGAATTGGGGGCATTGGCATTGACATCTAATGAAAATGGATGCAGCTGCTGCTGTTGCTGTTGATGAAGATATTGCTGCTGCTGTTGTTGTTGCAGTTGAATGTCTTCAGAACTAGCATTCAAATTAATTTCGTCAAGATTATCGTCTGTATCAAGATTGGCTGCACTGCCAACTGTTACCAGAGTTTTCGTTTCTAACAAAAAGAAAAGAAAAAAAAAGGAAAATTATTTTATGCAAATCAACAAAAATAAAAACAAAAATCGACCAAGTTCGAGTAAGACTCGTACAAGGAGTACCATATCTCCCGTACCAAATTGGGGTTTGTATGAGAGATATGTTCTAGTGACTTAATTTTGCTGATTTCAACAGAAATATAGCGCACCTATATCAAGAACTCTTAGTGTGTAGATTTTAGTTTAATAGTCCAAAAGATAAAAAAGTTTTTCGAATAAGAACCTGAATTTTAATAGGGGTTTGTATGGGAGTTACCCCCCGTAGTAGTCCGATTTAGCTGATTCCGGCAGATGTAAAGCACCTATGTCGAAATCATATAGTGTCTAAATTTTAGTTCAATAGTCGAAAAGATAAAAAAGTTTTTTGAATAAGAACCTGAATTTAATAGGGGTTTGTATGAAGATACCACCCCTAGTAATTCGATTTGACTGATTTCAACAAATGTGCCGCGCCTATGCTAAAAACTTATAGTATCTAAATTTCAGTTCAATATTTTAAGAAACAAAAAAGTTTTTCTAATAAAAACCTAAATTTTAATAGGGGGTTTGTATGGAAGGTACCCTCCCTAGTAATTCGATTTGACTGATTCCAACACATGTGCCGCGCCTATGTTAAAAACTTATAGTATCTAAATTTCAGTTCAATATTCTAACAAACAAAAAAGTTTTTCTAATAAAAACCTGAATTTTAATAGGGGTTTGTATGGAAGGTAAACTCCCTAGTGGTCCAATCAAACTGAAATTTCGAAACTTTAAGTTTCTAATCCACCTCCACCAACCAGGCAAATTTCAAGATCGTGGAGTCACTGGATCTTATTGCTCCCATACAAACTAAAATGTTTCTTGTATGGGGAACCCCCCTACATTTTTGAAATTTTTTAGATTTTGTATTTGTTGCTGTTGCCCGGATAGAACTTTATATTCTGTGAAAATTTCAGCTCTCTATCTATTATAGGTCATGAGATATGGCACGAGGACGGACGAACAGCGAAGTCTTAGTAATAGGGTTCTGTTTGGTACCCTTTGGGTCCGGAATACTAAAAAAAAGTAGCGCATGTCATCCTCTATTAAACTATATACTATTATATACTACTATTTATACATACACATGTCTATATGTATGATCAGAGAGTATCATTCTATATGAGGAAAGAGTGAAATTAAAATTCAATTCACATTCTTTTTAACGCCTTTAGTATCAAGTTCAATAAAAAATAAATAAAGACTTGTGTGTGTTTATTTATTATTATTTTATTATTTTTATTTTGTTTTTTTCTTACAATAAAAAAAATGTGTGCGTTTTTTCTGAATTGTTTTTGATTTGTGTAGATTAAAATTTCAATTTCAGTTTTTTTTTTTATTATAAATTGTAGATATAAATAAAGAAAACCCGTTTGTCGCAATTAATAAAAGTAATTTTTATTAAGTTGCCAGTTTTAAGTACAAAAATAATTAAAACAATAAAAAATATAAAAACACTTAAAAAAAAATTACAAAACAAAAAAAAAAAAACATAATTCATTAATAAAAAAACACAATATACAAAAATGAAATTGCAATCATCAGCGAAGTTTAAGGAAAAGCGGATTAGCTTATATGATACACTTTATTTTATCTATAGTTCATAGGGTCATTAAATATATGCAATGCATTTGTAACACTCTAGAGGTGTAAATGTAAGAAATCTCCTAGAAATATATTGTATGTAATATTGGAGTATTTTTCATTGGATTCCAGCTGAGGCTATAGTTTCTTCGAAAGTTGAACTTATTTTGCAAACTCAAACTGGATCAAAGGTAGAATTTTGTTTCCAATTTTAATATTAAAAATTAATAAAATTATAAAAGTTTGATTTTATTGTAGTATGAAGCCCCTAAATGTTTATTTACTTAATACCTTCTAGACAATAGAACAATGCAAAAACACATGTTAATATTATTTTGTAGTTATCCTTTTTTCAGATTGGAATGAGACACCCTATGCCTGTCGCATTTTAAGGGATCTTTAATGATCTTGGTACTGATTACCATTCCAATCTAAGCTGACCTGATTTTTAAATTTTAAGCATATCTTAGTTTCATAAAAACAACTTTCTTTCCATACTAAATGGGGGGTTTGTATGGGAGGTAGCCCCCTAGTGTTCCGATTTGACTGATTGCAACACATATATAGCAGCATTTATAACAAAACCTTATAGTGTCTAACTTTCAGTTCAATAGTGCAAAAAACAAAAAACTATTTCTGATAAGAACCTGAATTTTAATTTGAGGTTTGTATGGGAGGTACCCTCCTAGTTGTCCAATCAAACTGAAATTTTGGACACTACAAGTCCCTAATCCATTGCCACCAACTATGTAAATTTAAAGACTCTAGAATTAGTGGATCGTATAGGTCCTATACAAATCGATACGTTTCTTGTATGGGAGACCCCTTTAAATTTTTAATTTTATTTTAGTTTTAGTATTACTTGCTGTAACCCTGATAAAACTACACATTCTGTGAAAATTTCAACTTTCTACCTATCACGATTCAAAAGATAGAGGCCGAGAAAGGACGGACAGACGGACAGCGTAGCCTTAGTAATAGGGTTCCTTCTTTTGGGTCAGTTACCCTAAAAACTGCATGCTTGTATTCGCCAATGTTCTATTAATATTTATTTTGATTTGAGCAATTCTTTGGAGATTTTGAAAATGGTTACAATTGTGGACTATGCGTTTCGATGACCCGAGGCGTTTAAAGTAAGTAAGGTAAGGTACCCAGTGTATTTAAAAATGTATGAATGGTTTATTCAATTTTGATTTCAAAGCTATAGGGTATTCTATAATCGGACCCATTCAACTAGTATAAAGAACTATCTTGTTTTGTTTGCTTTTTTCCGTTTCGTTTAGTGCAAAATTGCATTACTGCAAATTGTATGCGTAAAATCTCTTTCCCTTTTTCAATTGTCTTTACCCTAGTCATTTCATTATTATCATCATTTTTCTGTTTTTGTTTCTTCTTCTTTTTATTTTATTTATACAATGTTTCGATTAAATAATCGCCCTTTCTAAAGCAGAGTAAATTTATTGTAAGTATTAAAGAAATTACTGACAATAATGAATGATTTAGTTCACTCCCTCCTCCTTCAATCCAATCCAATTCAATTCAAACTGATCAAATCTCCAATGAGATCAGATGGCTTAACGAACACTTGGGCTAATAACAATCTCAATTAATAATAAAATATGAAAGACATTAACTTCGGGCTGTACAAAAATGGTTATACCTTACATTAAAGAAAGATGAATTTGTATATTGTAAATCTAATATACAAATTGGACAATTATTAAACAATAATAAAAAAAAAAAAATATGTGATCGATGAATTCCGAGACCGGTCGATTGATGACTATGTAAATTGGCACATATATGTATTTTTTCATGGAGAAGGTTTTTATGCTATCCAATTTGTAGTAACTAGCTTGTTATTTTCATGTTTTCATATTTTTCATATTTTTTTTAATGAAAAATGCGTTTGTTTTTACTCTACTTTAAATTTCATAATATCATCCTCAATATAAAACCCTTTCGAAGTTTCTATAATATACGAGGTGTGACAATTAAGTAACGGGACTGAGTATACATACCACAGTCGTCTGTCTTTAGCTTTAAGAGTGGGGATGGATGGAATCCACTTGATCCCGCCTCTCTGTCTAGTCTAGTTTGCTTTTAAACCTAGTTTGAGTAAAGTGTTGTGTAATAGAAGTGCCGGAAAAATGATTAGTTTAAAAATCGAGCAGCGAATTAATTTAAAATTTCTCGTAAAATTAAAAAAACCTCCATGCTTTCATGCTTTTTGGATGATATTTTTCTATAAAGGCTTAAAGCTTATGAAGTTATTACGAGTTCAAGAAACATAAAAGTCTATGAAAGACTTCTTATTCAACAAATTTGTGAATTTCCCATTTGAAGAACCTTTTTTACAAGGATACATACGATAAATTATAGTAGACCAGTAGCCCAACCTTGATTTGAATTTAGTACACACACTCAGTTACTTTTTTAACAGACAAAATCCAAAAACCGTGAGTGTTTTTTACTTTTTAAATGTTGTAAGGTTCTCAATATATGAGAAATTAAATCCCAACAGCAAGGGAATTTCCGATGCAACTGCAGTTGATTTTGGGATGAAGACCTGACTCTATGTGAGACAGTATGGTATAGTGTTGTCTTATATAAGACAAGATATATGTTTTTATCGATCTATTGTAATATAGAAGGGGGATTTCTGTTTTTTATTTTTTTTTTTAATTAATTAAATAATAAGAAATGGTGGTTTTCATAGTTTTAAGAATGTGATTTGTGGTTTCTTTTGATATAAATTGTGACTATACAAATGAAGAGTTGCAAACATCATGAGCATAGTGATAATAACATTTAATATTGATAGGGAAGGGTATGACAAAAAAAAAAAAAAAACAAAAAAAAAAAGAAAAAGAAAACTTTAGTTTCAGAGAGTAAAGTGTACAGTGAAATATGTAAATTTTTAAACTAATTGCCATGCCATCATAACCTAACCATAACCACTTCAAACAGGTTCTAATGTTAAACAACTAAAACACACACACACACACACATACCCACGGACACAGACATACTATTGATATACACATACGCACATATGCACACACAAACAAATGTGTGTGTGTGTGTGATGGACTTTTGTATCTTAGATAAATATGAATTTCAAACTAAAAACTTATAAATAGAAAAATAAAATATAAAAAAGAGAACAGAAACAACAACAACAACAACAACATCAACATCAACAAGATACTTGTTTCCATTTAGTTAGTTTGTTAATCTATTGCGATTAACATTTAAACCATTGATTTCATCTAAAGAACAAATGCCATCAACAACATCAACAAAAAGTAAAATAAAACTCCAAAAGTATAAATCAAAAACAATTCAATATACTTTGTAACCAAAAACATTATGACTCTTCAAGTAATGAAATGATAATGTGATGATGATGATCATGATCATGATCATTTAGATAAAATGCGGGCACATATAATGCTGGAAACATTTGATTGTGGTTGCTTGCCTGTGCGATATTAAAAAAAAAAAAGGCCTGAAGTTTTTCAGTCGATTTAAGTTGAGTTTTAGTTCGGTTCAGTTCAATTTAATTCACTTTAGTTCATTTCATCGTGAGCTGAGTTGAAGTTGAGTTGAAGTTGAGTTGAGTTGAGCTAAACTGTGCTGAGCTGAGCTTGGGGCGAGTTGATCTTAGCCGATTGGAGTTGAGTCTTGAGGTTTGTTGAATTGTTGAGTTGATCGGAGTTGAGTTGTTGTTAGTTAACATAAATCAAAGTCGATAAATCAAATAGAAATGTCATGACATTTTGAGCAGCAACCAACATCAAAACCAAATTCATTCAAACCAAAAACCAAACAACCACAAAACCAAATCAATTTTTTCCTATTCCTTTTCCTTTCCCTTTCCCTTTTTGTTTCTGAGTATATGAAATATACATAAATACATAAATGCAACAGCAGCAGCAAATAATAAATTCAAAATCATAATTATGAATTGCTGATGATAATGAAGATCTTTACAAAGATGATGATGCATATGGTAATTAAATGTGCACCATAATAATTTGATTTGCTTTTAATCGAAAGGAAATATTAAATCCAAAACGAATAAAATCATTCAATCACTTTGTTATTGTTTATCTTAGCTAAATGAAGATATAAAATTACATACCTACATACATACATTTATCATATCATATCGGTCTACATATGTATGTATGTATGTATGTATGTATGTATGTATTATTGTACCAATATAGAAGCAATAATAAGTACAGTCGAATCGCGATAATTCGTAATTGCAAGGGACCAGCATTTTCTACGAATTATCGAGGTTTCGATTTATCGAGATTAATAAGAGAAAAATACGAATTAACGGGGCTTTTACATTTCAGTTGATTTTCATCTATTTTTTAACTTTATTAGAACATAATAACTACATTTACATATGTATTTACATCTTACATACTATTAATTTAATAGAAAAATAAAAACAGAAACATAAAATAATTACAAAGAGAAAGACTAAGGTTTAAAAAAGTTTGTAATTTTTGATTGCTTAATGTTCTTTTCACATATCTCTTTAATTGAATTTTCTAAACTTATTAAGCAATCAAAAAACACATTTTTTTGGATATCATGACTTGAAATATAATATCGAATTTGTTGAATGGCCGATTCAGAATGTTTATTCGTTATAAGAATTTCTTCATTGGTGCTATCATCGTCATCACTTTCATTATTAATAACAGTAACTTCTTCCAAAATATCGTTGTCTGTCAACATATCGGATGCAGCCACGTCATTATTAACATTCACGTAATCATCAAAAAGGGCGACATTTTCAGAGTTCTCAGATAAGCGATTTCATAGATGATCTATATTCGATTGCTCGTCTTGAATTAATTTTTCGTTGCTATCTTTATTAAAACCGCAAGCACGGAAGCAGTTTTGAATACAAGCTGCGTTGACACTATTCCATGCTTTATAAGCAATTTGCATTGCTGTAAATAGCGTAATTTAAACTCTTTTTTGTCATCAATGCTATTAACCAGATTAATAACCATTTCCTTGCGGTATAATGATTTAAAAGTTTTTATAATACCCTGGTCCAGAAGCTGCAGTTTGGAAGTGGTGTTTGCTGGTAAAAACTTTATTTCTATGTGGCTTAGATCAGGGGACCCATTATGCGCCTTACAATTGACAATGAATATCAATATCTTTCGATTTGCACTTTTCATGGTGTCATTCAACATCTGAAGCCATTCGTTAAAAAGATCCATTGTCATCCACGTCTTTTTATTATGTCGGTAAAGCATTGGAAAGCTGCGAATGTTTTTGAAGCACCTTGGTTTTGCAGGCTTTCCAATTAATAGTGGTTCAAGTTTTTCGGTGCCATCCATGTTTACAACAAATAATAAGGTAACTCGTTCTTTACTATGCTTACCACTATGACATTTTTCATTTCTGAAGCAATAGGTTCGATCTGGCAAGCATTTATAAAACAAGCCAGTTTCCTGCATTAAAGATGTCTTTAGCATCGTAATCTTTAATCAAATCACCCAACTTTTCTTTCCACCCTACACAAACTCCTTCATCAATAGTAGAACTTTCACCGCACAATTTTTTAAATGTGATGTTGTGTCGATTTTTGAACCGTTCAAGCCAACCACTGCTTGCTTTAAAGTTATTGATCTTCATTGCATTAGCAAAACACAAAGCCTTTTCGGTCAATAACTGGCCGCCAATAGGAACGTTCCTTTGCCGGCATTGTGTTAGCCACAAAAGTAGACACTTTTCTAAACCAGGATATTCAGATTGCTTCTGACGCTTTACGAAGATGCTCCCATAATATTCTTTTTTTGTAGAATTGATGTGAGTGTTGATGGTGCGATTTCGAATTGTTTCGCCACCTCCTTTTTTTTTTGCTCCATTGTCAATTGCTGCAATAATTTTTTTGTTTTTGAGAAATTGTTAAGGTTTTATGCGTGCGTTGGTTTGGCATCTTGACGTTACAGCTTATTATTTTGAATGAAAGAAATACTAAGAAAAAACAAACAAAACAAACAAAGTCAGTTAGACGACATGAAGGCGACAAAACGGTAAACTCAATCCCGATTTGTTTGTTTTTTTTTACGTTTTCATTACGAATTATAAGAGGTTTTAGAAATGAATTACGAGAGGTTTTATGTTCATTTTATTCCAAAAAAAAATACGAATTAACGAGGGGACCAAAACGTATGAAAGTTTTACGAATTATCGAAGTTTTTTCAAGAGACCAGCACTTTATTACGAATTATAGAGGTTTTCGATTTATCGAGGTACGAATTATCGCGATTCGACTGTATAATATAAACGTGCTCAGCACTTGGAAATACCAAAGCATTGATTATTATATTTTTTTTATTTTTTATTGATTTTTTTTTTCTGTTTTGTTTCATTTTAATTTATTGTCTTTCTTTCTTCGATTTGCAAAAAATGATAAAAATAAAAAAAAAAAAACAGAAGAAAAACATTG
Source organism: Amiota minor (assembly GCA_037043295.1). Lineage (NCBI taxonomy): Eukaryota > Metazoa > Arthropoda > Insecta > Diptera > Drosophilidae > Amiota > Amiota minor. Next base: position 1,808,526 of record JBAMAW010002154.1, read on the forward strand.
TTTGGGTAAGCTGCAAATTGTACCTTGGTCTTGACGCGTGCTTTGAAATTAAAATAAAAAACAATAAAATATGCAAAAATTCAATACAATTTTGTATTTTAGATCATTCAATCGATTTGATTGTGCTTCCTTGAACCTGAAAATTCATGCATATTAATTCCTATTTTTATTTTTAGTAATAGCGACTATATCAATTAAGATTCTACGATGAAATGCATCCGCAATTAATTGATTGAAATTGGAGAGCAAGCAAATATTATTAAATTGTAGTTCTTCCTGGAAATAATCATTGATACCATTAACGGAGAATTACGATACACAATGTTAATATTTGGTAGATAATGTTGGAGTTTCATGGATAAGTGGCCCACGTATAAAATGTTTCTGTTGAAAAGGGAATCCCCGCAAAACAATAGGTGATTCACGGATTACATTCCAAGTTTAAGAAACGATGATGTAGAAGAAATATTCTGTTCAGAGAGTGATGTATGTAACTTGAGTTAACATGTAGGAAAAGTATGAACGGTAATGAAGATTGATCATCTTCTCAAGGTTTTTCAGTCTAAGAGCAACATTCGACAACTCTGTTGAGTTGGAGAGCAAGCAAGTTTCAAGGTTCTTATCAATGGAACAACTTCTTCTAATCTAAGATAAACTACTTAGATTTTCTTTGGCTCTAACTCACGTTGGCAAGAATATTTAGGGGTTCAACTGTAGCTGTTGGTCAATCAGAATCAAGCAAAGGGTCACTGTACAGAGATTGATATGATAATTAAACAGAATTGAAATAAATAATAACATGAATGTTTGTTTTAATACAATAAAGGGGAAATTGTAAGATGAGTGTTAAGAACAACTTGACGAGATGAATGAATGAATGAATGGATACGAAGCGGAGAGTGTTTCATAATCATCAACAATCTCAGTCCAATTAATGATTTTCATCCATGTTATCTTGTACTTGAAATGCTATGCTACCCGGACAGACAAACTATGTCTGTTAAATTGATTCCTCATACACTTTTCTTTTTTTTTTTTTATTTATTACAAACAAAAAAAACTTAAATGATATGAAACATTTTTCATTAGTATGTAGAGTGTTAATAAGTGCAAAATGATGGAATTGAATACAAATATGTTCTCAATGACATAATGTGATATGCTGAGTATGATGCCATCATCTTTTTATGTTTGCCAAATGTCAGACAGACAAATATTTGTTTTTTTTTTTTTGCATGAACAATTTATGTTAACTTTATCATTATGAATTCAAAAAAAACTTATTTGAATTGGGTTAACCCAATTCCGGTTATTGACCATTGACGCACATCCGGTAAGAATTGGGATCTCTGATGCCTATGCGTATGCCTATATACATACATTGACACACATTACGTATACGTAGCAATATAGGGAATACCCAATAAAAATATCATCATTTTCTAGGATAAACAAACAAACCAAAAAAACAAAAAAAAAAACAAAAAAAAGAATAATACAAAATTGTATAAATATTGTAAAAAAGAATCTTATCTTTTCACAACACAATTCATTAAAAAAAAAAACAATAATATAAAATAAAAAAAAATAAAAAAAAAAATAGAAAATAAAATAAAATAAATAAATAATTAAATGGACTTTATTTTTTTGTTTATTATTTTTTTTATATACATAAGTATTTTTGTTGTCAAGGCGTGCCGCTCTAAATGAAATTACCAACCGTCCAAACTCACTTTATGGCACTTAAATATTTAAACAATTTCAAGTAAATAAATTAAAATTTTGTGTACTATTTTCTTATATTATGTGTAGTTGTTCTTATTGTTTTTGATGTTGTTGTTGTTGTTGCTGATGATGTGTTTTTAAATAAATATTATGTATGAGTATGTTTACATATATCGATCACACCTGGGCCTAGCCTAGCCTAGCGTAGCCTAGCCCAGCCCAACCCATCCAAGTTCAGTTCATTCCAGTCCAGTTTTAACTACTAACTAACTAACTAATTAACTAAATTACTTAACATTTTTATTTGCTAATGACGGATGATAAACGGAAACACGGATCTCTTCGCACTACAAAAGGCGTTAACATTGTCACGACACGTCTTAGTATCAATGATCCAGTAAATGCGAGAGAAGCTCCGCTGTCTCTTGCGCTCTCTATCTCTTGGTTTTGAATTATTAAGTACTAACAAATTTGAAAGTGTTTTAAAGGACGACGAAAGTGCTAACAGGAGAAAAAAAAAAAACCTTTTTCTTCAGATTTATTCTTTTTTTTTTTAAGTGTAAAACAGAAAATCATTATCATGTGTGCATAAAAAAATCTGTTATGAAAATGTGTTAATAAAAAATTCGATGAAAATTCGTTTCAATGAAAAAAAAAAAAAATAATGGAAAATATTATATCAAAACATATGTGTCTTTCTCAAGAACTGGACTAGAAATTCTAGCTAAACGCATACCAAAACATATGTGTGCTATTTAAGAACTGGAATCGAATTTATAGCTAAATGCATTCCAAAACATATACATACTCGTAGATACATATGTATCTCAAATGCTGGATATCATCATGAAATTATAGTTAAAAACATTTTAAGTAAAAATACACTTCAGTGAAGAAATATACACATGCGTTTTTTTTTTGTTTTTCATTGATTCAATTCGAGTTTATATAAATAATAAATATGATTTATATGTCTGGAAAATTTCATATGCTACAATCTTAAAAAGTGATGATTGGAGAGGAGAAATATTATCAACTTGTGAAACTTTTATAACTTTTGTCATCTTTTGAGAAAAACTGCAACTTCAAAGTGTTGTTTGATGAATATATATAAGTTTTACAATATCTGAAATACATACGTATATATACTGTACAAGCCTGGAAACCACCAAATTCACCTATCCAATAAGCTTGAATAAGAATACAAGCCGGATTTGACACTATTTGTGCATAATAGACTAATCCACAAGCTTTTAGTCATCAATAGGCTAATCTACTTTATAAAAATAAAACAAAAATTATTTGCAAAGTGTTGTTTGATGGACAAATATAAGTTTTACAATATCTGAAATACATATGTATACTGTACAAGCCTGGAAACCACAAAATTCACCTATCCAATAAGCTTAAATAAGAATACAAGCCGGATTTGACACTATTTGTGCATAATGGACTAATCCACAAGCTTTTAGTCATCAATAGGCCAATCTACCTTATAAAAATAAAACAAATATTCTTTGCAAACAGATTTTTCTACTTTGTTATACATGGCTCATCATCAAATCATTCACCCATAAGCGCATGAGTTCCTCAGGGCTCAGTTTTTGGCATTATCCTTTATACAATAACATTTACACTTATGACATTGTAAAAAATTCATAAATTCAATGTTTGCTGATGATATTGGTGTGTAATCATGTGGTGAAAACTTTATTCGCATTGAAAATAATCTACAAAACGCCCTTGAGACTTTAGTCCCATTCTACTATAAATGGAAAATTTAATTGAACTTAAACAAAACAAACTCTACTGTATACTTTACCAGGAAGCACAAGGCCTACTACTTCCTATTATCCAGTTTGCTGGATAATAACAACATACAATGAAAGTCTTGTCTTCACATTATCTCGGGCTTTATATTGACAACAAATTCCTTTGTAACTTTCATATTCAAAAAACTATAGAAACAGTCAACAAGGCAAGGCAACTCGTATCATTTATCGAAACTCAACTCTCAACTGTCCCTTCATAATAAGCCTATAAATATTGTATTGAAATCAATTTATAACCCCAAACATGCTCTAGTAGTTTGGTAATCTAGGGAGATTGTGCGATTATTCATAGAAATAAACTACAAATAGCACAAAATAAACCTGTAAAGATGATTTATAATGTACCCTTTTATTATTCCACTGCATAAAATAATCAATAAATTCGATAATAATTTTCTCTACCCAAATACACCAAAAAATACTAAAACTAAAATAAAATTTAAGGTTTACAAGTAACGTATGGTTTGTATGGGAGCTATACGATTCAGGGATTTGAAATTTACATGTTTGACGGCAATAGATTAGAAACTTCTTCTTAGCTCTACAGTCCGGTATGGACCACTGCTTCTGCAACTATTCTCTTCCATGCGTCCCTATTATTATTAGATTAGAAATTTATAGTATCTAAATTTCAATTTGATCGGACCATTAGAAGGAATACCTCCCATACAAAACCTCATTCAAATTCAGGTTCATAATAGAAAAACTTTTTTGTTTTTTGTACTAAAAATTTGTATATTTTTTGGAATCAGCCAAATCGGAACACTAGTGGGGTACCTCCTATACAAACCCCCCATTTGGTACGGAACCTTTCGTGTACGAGTCTTCCTCGCATTTGGCCGTTTTTTTTTTTTTTTTTTTTTAGTTTTACTCTTAACTTTTGCCTTAAGGTTTTACTCTCCCATTTTTCTTAACTTTTCTCATATTCTTCTTCATCATTTTCTAACTTAATTCACAATCCTTACATTAAATATCTCAGCAGTAAAGTCAAATGGCTAAATGTCTTCAGATTTTCATAGCATAGAGATTTTTGTTATAAGATCACAGTAAAATATAGAAATATTATATCTTATATATAATTTCAAATGAGGAACCAACACAAAATTTGTTTAACAAAGAATTTTATTCTTTTATGTTAATACAAATAATTTATAAATTTTTCATTTCTGGTCTCTCTCTCTCTTTCTCTCTCTGATGAATAATGATGATAATGGTTATCGCTCAGATTTACATTGAACTTCTTCACAAAATTAACAAAAATTGTTAAAAATAAAAAAAAATAAAACAAAAAATAACTAAATATCTTTCTTTTATTTTAATTTATGAATGGTGAAAATCAACATCAAAAATGCAATAAAAATAACATAAACAAATATGGATGCATATAACACAAAATAAGAAGAAAAAAAAAACTTAATTTAAAACGATGAGGAAGCACAGTTCACGCACGTAATTTCATGACAAACACGATTTTTTTTATCATTCCAAGATCGTCTGAACAAAAAAAACTTCAATTATAATGAAAAACAAATTTATTTTATTATATTTTAATGAAAAAAAAAATCTTTAACGAAATGAAAGAAAGAAAAACCTTCAAAAGAATGAACTAAGTACTAAGAATTCCAACCAAATAAAAGCAACAAATTGTAAACTTGTGTGTAAGAGTTTTTTATGTAATTAAAAAATGTGTGTATCTTAAAGTAAAAGATATGTTGTTTCTGTCGTAACATTTATCTGGGCTTCTTGCCTTATGCAACACCACATTGATTCACGCACATTCCGATACGATTCCGATTCAAAATTGACTTGTTTTTTTTTAGTTAAGCTACTGAGATTAGAAAAGACAGGAAACGAAACGGCAGCTACATTCGATTGATCTTGGTTTACTTAAGAAAATTGATTAAAAAAAACTGATAATTACATAATTATTTCCCTTCTCGCATAAATTTCATTTTGATTTTAATAGAAAATACTCTTATAATGTGTAAGATCTTGTTGCTGTTATGGTGAGTCCATCCTAGGTAAAGAATAAATGGTATCTCTTCACGATCGTTTAATTTCACTTTCACTTGAGCAACTTAAAATTACCTAGTCACCCTATGTTTGTTTAAACTAAAGTGGAAACACATCCACACCACTTTGTGGACGCTGGAGGCCTTAAGGCAATCAATCAAAAGGATCAACAACAGACAAATTCTATCTTCGAAACCAAGGCTATGCAAGCTGCAATCAATCCAAGACAAGAAACAGTGCGGCTAGGCAACTTAAACCCATGACTTCTTTATTTTCCTTGAAATTAACAATTTTTTTGGGGGGGGGGGCGCTAGGATTTTTTTAACAACTCAAAGTGGGCGGTGATCGAAATTTATTGATATTTGCTTAAAATATAATTAAATAATTTTTGTACAATAGAATTGAAGAAGTCAAAAACGAAAAAAGGGTTTTGGGTTAACAAAACGTTTATTATTAGTTTTTGTTGTTTACCAAAACCTTTAAAAAATGAACACATGACATTTGATTTTAAAAAAAAACAGAAACATGAATGAAGAAGATTCCATTTCATTTCTCTTTGTAAAGATTCTTCTCTTAACCCACACAAAATTACTGTTTACTTTTGACCCACGCTATGTTTTATATATTAAATTCATTCAGAACGCAATTCAACTGAATGAATTAAGGATATTTTCATATTTTATACCTTTTGAATTATTATTTTCATTTAAAAGAGTTTTATCTTATTAAAATGTTGATGTTAAGGTCTTCTCCACCATCAGACCGATCGATTGATCGATGGATCAATTAAATATAGTAGGTATATGATTCATTCATTAATGTCGTGCTTGTACTTGTACGTAAAAAAAAAAAAAAATGTAAATTTAATAAAAAAAACCAATTATTTTTTATATTGAAATAAAGTTGATTGGGTTGAGAAGATACGAGAAAACAAGAATACAGAAGACGGAAGTCAGGAAGGAAGTAGATCTCACTCACTTAACAATGATAACGTTGATTTTCGGAAATTCTGATTTTCTTGTTTTTGTTTTTAAAACAAAAATTTCATTCTTACATAAATTTTTATTTTATTTTATTGTTTTTCTTAAAACAAGTTTAATTTTGTTTCCGCCTTCATTGTTATTATTTTTTATATACAATAATAAATAATTAATTTCTGTTTTATATTTTATTGTATTTTTAAATAAATCAATGGAGGAGATACAAATTATTCACATCAATGAATGAATCAAATATTGTTGCATTTATATTTTATAGGACAGAAAACACATTCTGTCTGATCTCTTATCATTTATTATTGTATTTTTCTTAGTCTTATGAATCAGAAGATTTATTGTTTGTTCATTTCGAATGACAAATATGAAAGTTCTATCAAACGGCATCATATTACAAATTTTCAAATTGATTCATATAGTTGAATGTGTTTAATGTGTTTGATTTGCTACATTTCACAATAATTAAAAAAAATATTGTATATCAAGTATTAAATAAGAAATTGCTGTGACAGACAAGATTACAATGGAATTCAATATAGTTTATTATAAGGAATCCTCTTACACTTTTGTTAATTTCCATGAAAAAATAATGATTTAGTTGAATTGAAATAAAGGAAATATTTTTAATGGATTTTTCTGATTGTGAAACTTGTGTAATTATAAGTGAGATTATATTATTACAATATTATTTATTATTTATTTATTCACTTCAAATTGGTATGGTATTGTATATAAATACATGAATCCAAATAGGAATAACTTTAGAGATCTTCCATGGATTGGGAGAATAGCAAAAACGTAAACATTCATTAATCAGTCTAGTATTCGTTCGATTTATGGGACTTCTTAGACTGTAGATTTTTTAAAATCTTTGACACTTCTCAACTTCTTATACAGTATAAATCTTCCGGACTTGATAAGAATGAGTCTAGTAAAGTGATGAAGTTGTTGACCACAATAGTTGTAGTACTAGTCATTTGGACAGCTTGGTTTAAAAGGTTTTCAGATGTAGAAAAATGTCTTGAGCTTGAGTCATTTAGTATGGGGATATCCTTATAGCTTTTGTCAATTTCCAAAAGGGGGAAGATCCTTTGTCTAATGAGGATAAAAGATTGTTTCAGGATTCATTTCTGAATGTGGAGATCTTGTCGGGGATGAGTAGGGTTAGCCATATGAAATGGATATAGGCAGAGGTTTTCCAGTGAGTACCACTCTTTTCATTGAGACGCTGTTTGCTTCGCAGTACGGGTAGCATAGTTGAAGTCAGTGAGCAACTTATTTATACCATCTGGAATTTGGTCAATGCTGGGTAATAATAAGTTAACTAATCTTGCAAATTCTGCTCAGTTAGCATTTTTTTATATTGTAACGGAGAGAGTAAACAATGACTGGAATGTAAGTCATTGATAGCGGCAGCGTTTGAAAAAAATAATAAGCATAAGATGTCATTTTCACAAGTCCCTGTTCAATAATTTCTATGCGAATTAAGTTAAGGTGCAAGATTAAAAACTTTCCAGTCTATGATTTTTATTAAAATTAATTCAGAAAAACACTTTACAATATGAAACGAGATGATAGTCTTCAATCTGGAATCATTTTAATTTACATATGTATTTTTCATCAATTTTCAAATTTTTTAACCATTTCATTCAAATTTCGACATATGTATAATAAGTACAACCCCCATTAAGCCCAATGCAAAGTATATCGGGATGACTCTGGATAGAAGGCTTAATTGGCAGGAGCATATTAAAAGAAAGGAGAAAAGCAGGAAAATAAACTGGCTGTTAAGTCATGGATCTCAGCTCAGCTTGCGCAATAAAATCTTACAATAGTACAAGATAATAATGAAATCAATATGAACACACTTATGGCATTCAATTATGGGGTACAGCAGCAAACTCTACGCTTCAATTGAAGCTTCTGAGGAAAGTAGCGAAATGTGCGAAATTCGGTCCTACACAGAGACCTTCGGGTGCCACTGGTCAAAAACGTAATAAGACGGTACAGTGACGGTCTATATAAGACTAGACTTGAGAATCAATCACCACAACTCGCTGGCTTTAGGCTTATTCGACAACAGCCTTCAATTTAGAAGGCTACGAGAAGAGAGCATCCGCTCGATCTCCCCTTTCCTTTCCCATTAAACTAGACACTGTATTCTGAATTCAGATAGTAAATAAACAAATAAATAGTGACAAAAAAACAAAAAAAAAAAATCAAGTACAAAGACAACAACAAGAAAAAGTAAACTTTTTTTTATGATATTTTATTTTTATTTTCTTAAAATTTTTTTTTTTTAATTTTTTTTTTTAAGTAGAAACATTAAACGCAACATTTATTATATTTATATATAACACCTGTTCTTGATGTTCTCTTGTTCTTGTGTGCGAAATTTGTTTATAAAAATCGGAAAAAAAAAGAAAATAATAAGTACAAAAATATTAACACTTGTTTGTCATGGACGGACGATGACTTTGATGAATTCCATTCAAAAAATTGTTTCAAGAATGAAAGTTTCTTATAAAAGCAACCATTGAAGATATGATGAATATGATGAACAACACAATGAGCATAAGCATGAGCATGATGATGATGATGATGATGATGATGATGATGATGACAAAGACAATTTACAAAAATTTTAATAAGAAAATAAAATAAAAATGGAAAAAATGTGGAAAAAAATCGAAAAAAATTGAAAAATACGAGAGAAGAAGCACAGAATAAAAATAAATATGTAATTGAAGACAACAAAGACACAACAACACTTCAACAACAACAACAACAACAACAACAACAACAACAACAACAATAACAGAAACAACAACAGAAAGTGAAGTACAATACAATAATATTTAACAGCAGCAGAACAAAGTGAAGTAAAGTAAAGTAAAGCATAAAGTAAAGTAAAGTAAGCTAAGCAAGGCAAAATAAAGTAACCGACCGTCGAACGATGGATGAATGGAATGAGCGACATTAGAAACTCGATATGAGCGAACAATTGTTCGACAAACAAATTTAGGCCAAGTCATCATGGCGCAAACGAAAGGCGCGTATTATAAAAGAAAAAAAAAAAAAAATATGTATAAAAAAAAAAACAGTAAATAAATACAAAATAAAAATAAATAAATAAATACAAAAAAAAAAAAAAAAAAAACATAAATAAATACAAAAAGGAAATTTTAGTCGTTCAGCTCTCTGTCTTTCTGTCTCTCTATGTCTGTCTGTATCTGAAAATGTATCTCTATCTTGATATTTGTATCTGTATCTTTGTATGTTTGAGTATCTATTTGGTCTTGGGGCTTAAATATTTTTAAACGCACTTCAATGCAATATTCAAAATGTTTAGACATATGTAAGCCTGACTGTCTGCCTGCCTGCCTGCCTGCCTGCCAGACAGTCTGTCTGTCTTTCTGTCTATATCTTGATCAATCTTGTGATTTCTTAAATTTGTTTGCTTGTTTGCCAGTTTGCCTTTCTATGGTATTTTGGAATTGAAATTGGAATTGAAAACATTTTTGAACATGAATGCATGCAATAAATGAATGAATGGCAAATATTTATGTACATACATATGTATGTATGTTTGTATTATTAATGACGATGATGGCGAATTCATCATCAATTGATCAAGATTATTGTCAACAAGATTTGTGAACGAATATACTGATATACATACATACACACATACATACATGTTTATACATAAGCAAATAGTATGCTGTTGGTTGGTATTATTATTATTTTTATAGTTGTAATACGCAGAAAACGCGTTACAATGAAGATGATGATGATGATGATGATGATGATGATGATGATGATGATGATGGTAATATCGCAGTCGCAATACAATTAACAGAAGCATCATCACAGCAGCAGCATAGTTAAGAAACGCAAGCAAAGCAGCAACAAGTGAGCCAAGTAGATGGACAACCAGCAAAAGTCAGTCAGCCGTCAACCAAAGTAAGCTAAATCATTTTAAACAAAACCAAACCAAAACAAGCAACACAGCAAGAGCAGCAGCAGCAGCAGCAATACAATTTAATGCGAAGCACACCGTAGACCAGAGTTTCTTAAATTTTTTTGTTCAAAGAGGAATTTTGATATTAAAAAAGAAATTTATTGAATTCAATTGAAAAAAATGGAGTTGCACGCATCCTTTCAAATGAGGACGAATTCAAATAATAAAGAAACAAAATGAACTTGCCAAGAAAGACAAATGAAATTGTACATCTTTGGGAAGGCTTTCAGCAAATAGACTCTTGCAAGACTTAGTCAAATTGCCTTTTGAGACATTGTCAGCAAAAACGAATGAGTATCAGGTATCAGGAACACGTTGAAATGGAACGATTGAATATTTAGTAGATACTATATGAAGTACGAAAAAGTAGAATGACTGAATGAATAACAATTCAATTAATGAGTGAGCCAGGCACTAGGTAGTTGTTGTTGTTTTTTTTTTTTTTTTTTTTTTCATTTAATTTTGTGTCATTAAGCAAGCTAGAAGAAGAACGCAATGGTAAAATTGAGTCGCAAAAAATTCGCAAAGCATTTTGCGCAGAAGACAATCCCTAAATTTTGAATAAATAGATTAACTTAACTCACTCACTCAGTTAAACGGAGTGAAATACTCGTTTAATCATTTCGTTCCGCTTTGATTAATGGGACACATTCACTCATAAACTCAATCACTCATGACTCACGGCTTTGGTTGCTCAAATTTTTGACTGACTACGATACTACTCTGAGTAACGACTAATTTTGAGTAGAGTCAAGCAGCTGTCTAATATGTATGTACCAAAAAAACATTGAAAAATATCGTTCTGACTATTCTCTGTATGCAAATCTATTACTTAATTCAGCAATTTGTCTGGAATAACAGCGCATTCCGAGGGCTCATATTCATTCAATATGCAATGCGACCGACCAAAGCAATTGAGATGACATCAAACAAAAGTAAATTGTTTTTTTTTTTAACTTTGAAAGCACTTAGTGCTTCTTAAAAAGCTTAGTTTAAGAAACTCTGCTGTAGACGACCGTTTGCGTTTATTATAGTTTAGCTTGCTTGCTTGCTAATGGTAACTTTTGCGTTACTGCGTCGCTGCTTCTGTTGCTGTTACTGCTACATTTGCTGTTTGCTGTCGTTGCTGGTGTCGATAGATCGACGTCTTCGCTGCTGCCTTCAAGTTAAGCTTTCAATTTCATTGAGATCGTAATTCGCTACTTCTCTCTCGATCACTCGCTAGTTTTCAAGTCATAATTCGCTACTTATCGAGTCTTTACTCGCCGATATCAGTCGAATTTCGACAATTAAATAAAGCACAACTTACGCGCGCCGTTTTCTTTTCGGCCGTCGGCAAATTTACGAAAGTTGACAAATTGCAGGGAATTTTGAGCAACGAACAAAATATTTTTGAATATCATGTATATTAAAAACAAAGAAACCATTCAAGATTAAGCAAAATAAAAAATTTTTTGTTTTCCCTAAGGTATAATTCATTTAATTTTTGATCCGTCAACAAGCTACAACCACCACCACCAACAAACACTTTAAATACAATTTGAATTTCGTAGTTAGTGGTGGTGGTGGTTGGTGGTCGTTATAAATGAACGGGACCTGTGTTAACATTTGAAGTTACAATGCGGAAAATTCAATAAATTATTCATAATTCAGTTTCATTTGAGATTTCGTCGCGGAAACATGTGTTGCGTTGGGAGAGACATACATATGTATTTACTTGCATAAAAATGCATGTATATATAAATACAAATATATAAACGCGTGCGCGCATTTCGACATTTACATACATATCATTTGTGATTATTGTGGCTAATATTGTTGTTATTATTGTTGTTGCCAATGCAACAACGCAACCAACACCATTCGTTCAGCCTATATACACACATATACATATATCTAAACATGTTCATATGTACATATGTATGTGTATGAATATTAAATTTATTTTATTTTTTATATTTTTTTTTTTGCGCGTAAACTTGCATGCACACATTTGTGTTGAAGAGAGACAAGCCGTCTAGCTGTCATTGCTCCAAAAAGGCAACAGCAATGACAACAAAAACAACAACAACAACACTAAATATAGATAAATAAATAACAGTTATAAATTAACAGCATCGCGTGTGCGCGACACCGGTATTTTAAAAACAACAACAACAACAACAAAATAATACATTAATAATAATATTAACAACATAATATTTGTAGTGCGCTAGTCAAGTTCGTTGCTTAAGTCCTTCGTTTCTCATCATCTGATTCAAGTCGCTTGTGTCGTTCGTTTCATTCGTTCGGTTAATCAAGCAACAATCGGCTCGTCTTCATCAACATCAACATCAACAACAACAACAACAACCGAAATAACGACAACGCATACACTTTCGTTTGTTCATTTGTGAGTCAATTTAATTGTTGCGGTCAGGTATCGGCTCAGTTTTGCAATTTGGCCAAAAATTTGCTGCGCACTCTTATTACTCAAACTTTAATCTAGTCTCCTTGTGCTTATAGTAGTCTCTCACTCACCCGAGAGTCGCCAAACACAAACAAATACCAAAATACATAATCATATAAACAATAAAAGGTCTCACTGACATCACATCGCATCAGATCATATCAACAGGTAGCCACCAGCCGCTGCCGGGATATTTGAAATGCCTTAAATATTTTATATTTTCTGGTTCTCGTTCTTGCTGTCTTTGTCTTGTTATTGATGTTGTGGTTGTATTTTGATGGAATTTTTGGATTTTTTTCTTGGCTTAATAAGTTTTTTTTTTATGTGTGTGTGTGTGTGTGTGTATGCTTTTTAAGGAATTTGTGTTTGTGGTTTTTGTTTTCCTTCATTTGTTTTTGTGTATGATATCATTATTGAATGATCAAACGCGTGTTCATTTGCATGGCTCAGTATGTGTGACTGTGTGAGTGTGTGCGTGTTTGGAAGTGTAAAACGCACACACTTAATTAATTACATAAAATAAATCAAAATCAAATGAAAACTTAAAGTTTACAAAGCAATAAATAACTAAGAAAACAAAAGCAAAGTAAACCAACGAAAAATATTTAATTGCAAACAACAACAACAACAATAATAATAATAATAAAAATAATAAAAAAAAAATAAAAAATAGACAACTCTAACCAACAGCTTCCAGCAATTACCCAAGACCTTGTGGTAAAAAATATCTAAACACAGAGACCCATTAAATATTTAAACAAGAAATACACAATAATAAAAACCACCTTTAACTTCAGTTCCAACGAAAATTAAATACCTTTTTACATAACTACAAAGCGCACGCACACACAGATTAATATTAGATTTCGAAAAAAAAAAAAAATAAAGTTACAAAAGATAAACATTTTTGCATTCATATGTATGTGTGTACGTACATACTTCAAAGTTTAATCGGTTTCATTCTTCAATTGTTAAAATTTAAAATATTTCACTTAATAGTATTGTGAATTTCTCTAGTTTGAGAAATGTTTATATTTCTTATGGAAGATTTTTTGCATAAAATCAATTGAGAGATTTATTGATCAAGGATCGATTCATTTTTCTTTTCTTGAAATTTTTATCTATAATTTGAAGTTAATTGAGAATTTGAATTCCCTTATCATACTGAAGTCTTAGATGTTGTTCTATATTTGTGTATGTTTGAAAACTCCAAATCTAAATGTTTGATTTGCTTTTTGTCTTTAAATCAGAACGCATATTCAACAAGTCCTTCGTGACAAACCTGTCACTTACTGTCTGTCATTACCCTAAACTCCTCCCTCTCTCTCTCTCTATTCTAAATTCATGCATTACAATGAGCTTAATTTAACCCAATGCTGAAGATTTAGAATTTCTTCATACCATCATCATCATCATCATCGTCATCTCCTAGCAATAATTGGGAAACTCTAAATGATATACAATGAAAGAAAGTATACGCCCCGTATATCGTATTATACATACACATACAGTATTCGATAAAACTGAAGCACGAAACTTACCATGTGAAAGCTCATAAAAAAAATTTGTGCACATCATGGAGAAGGTACTTTATGAGAACGATCAGTTCGAAAATGGTTTGCGTGATTTCGTTCGGAAAATTTCGATGTGAAAGACGCGCCTCGGTCTGGTCGGCCTTGCACCGAAAAAGTTGACCAAATTATTGAAAAGGTGGGGAATGACCGGCACATAAGTACTCGTGACATCGCGAAGGATCTTGGTATCCACCATACGATAGTTTTAGACTATTTAAAAAAGGAGAGCTATGCAAAAAAAGTTGGATATTTGGGTACCACACAATTTGACAGAAAAAAATCTTATTGATCGCATTTCAATTTGCGAAATCTTACTGAAACGGAATGATTTGCAACCTTTTCTATCTAAATTGATAAATGGCGATGAAAAATGGGTAGCGTACGACAATAACGAGAGAAAAAGTTCATGCTCTAAACAAGATGAGCCCGCCCAAAACATTGCAAAGCCGGCGCTAACTACGAGGAAGTTGTTGCTGTGCATTTGGTGGGATTGGAAAGGTCCTGTGCATTATGCATTATGCGTTGCTCCCACCCGGGCAAACGATAAATTCGGAACTCTATTGTCAACAACTAACAAGACTAAATGCAGCGTTGAAGGAAAAACGGCCACAATTGGTAAACAGAAAAGTCATAGTCTTCCACCACGACAACGCTAGGCCAGCCACACACATCTTTGATGGCTCAACAAAAATTGAGGGAACTCGGCTGGGAAGTGTTAATGCACCTACCATGTAGTCCGGACCTAGCACCATCTGATTACCATTTATTTCGCTCCATGCAGAATTATCTTGATGGCGTAACAATGAATTCCCCAAGCGACTGCAAAACGGTATTGCGCCAGTTTTTTGATCAGAAATTCTAGAATTTCTACAAAGACGGGATTATGGATTATTTGATAAAATAAAGTTGCTTTGTTATACGAAAAAACATAATTCTCATTTTCGGAAGTTACTTTTCCTTCAACCCAATATAAATTCCTCTATCAAAATATATTCATATGTAAATCATGTTTAATGGATTATCTTCAATGCCTCTTCCATTAATGTTATCACCCACGATTAGACATCATCATCATTATAAATATTGAAAGTTATTTATGTGCGTGTGTGTGTGTGTGTGTGTGAAAGGTGTAAAAAAACAATAACAACAACTAAATAATATAAAAAACCGAAAAAAAAAAATAAATGAAATTTAATAAAAACAACAACGAAAAATAAGATTGATTAAAACCATATTTTGTACGAGTATTTCTATATTTTTTTATTTTTTTTGAGTTTATAAATAAATAAATGTGCAAACTGAATGAATTAAACTTTTCTCATAATTGTCTCTCTCCTTTTTTTTTTTTTGTCATTCACTCGTGTTTATCAACAATTTTTTATTTTTTTTTTTTTTCTTTAAATTTATGTGTTATGTGTCTCATTTTGGTTAGATTTACAACGTTAAAAATAATTATAAACAATAACAGAAAAACAAAAGCAAAAAACAAATAAAACAAAATTTGTTAAATTACTACTACGCAAGCGAAAAACGCACCGAGACAAGGGCGACACTCCGGCGCGAGATTGAAAAGGTAAGCACAAAATTAAGCTAAAATATTGTAAAATAATATACACAAAAAAAAAAATAAAAATAATTTTTTAAAGGGGGAGAAAAAAAAAACAATTATAATTATTATTCATAAAGTGCTAAGCGAAGTTTTTGTTTATAATAATATTCATACATACATATATCTATCTATATCTTCTCGCACATTTCAAAAAAAAAAAAAAACAACAACAATCACAACAATAACAACAATTTGAAAGTGATAATAATTTCAGTTTCACCAAGTTTTTATATCCCCTTTATTTATTTAAAAAATAACTCATCACTCAATGAAATCGGATGTTTGATTTTGTATAAATAAAAATATAGATTTGTGTCCACATTTCATATTAATTTACAATGATAACATTATCATTCTCCATCGAATGTTGCATCCATTTAACCTACCTTTAAATGAACTAGGATGAATACAAATTTTATAAGAGTCCAATTAATTTTCAATGTCTCGCAATTACTGTGCGACTACGACCAATTTTCCTAGAGATTTCGCTTACATTTAAGTTTGAATTTGAATAAGCCTTAATGAAGCCCTTTTCTTTTTCCGTTAAACGATTTTTTAGTGGCATATTAATTAAGGTCGATTAAAAACACGTTTTCTGCTACCTAAATTCAATTGATTCTTTTTCTTTCGATGCTCCTTTGAATAAGTGTCTTATAATTCTGATAAGGCTGCAGATACGCAAAAATGCCAACATTCCAACTGAAACTAACGGTTCTTTTCCCATGCTGTTCTAAAAATAGAAATTGTACTGTTTTTTTGCGGCTTATTCTTGTTACCTTCATTCGCTTTTTTAATTATTTACAAAATATAAACCACACAGATTTGCCGAGGGTTAAAAGTACAATTTTCAAAGTGTCTTATAATTGTGATAAGCTTAAGCCTTATTACAAATTACATTGGTGATTTTCATGCAAAGCAATGAATTGTTGTTTATGGATGAATCCGAAGCCTATCAAAATTCAAATGATACTTAGATATGTCCAAATTTCATGACAATCTTTGAGTATTACAAGTTACAAAGGTCTTTGATCCATTGAAAGTTGGTTTATTGAATTTAAATTTCATCAAAATAGGCATCAAAGTTTTAAAGAAACACTAAATGTATCAATTTTGAAAAATCAAAAGAATAAAGAATTTTGAAAATATAATGATCATTTTTATTGTATCGGTTGATTTGAAATTCTAATGATCCTCCAATAATACAATAATAATTCAATGAACAACAAACAAGTTGCTTCAAGTTTCTGTTTCTGGGATCCAAATCTGGTGAATATGATGAATGATCAAACAATTCTTACTTTAATTCATTGAATTTAGACATCGTCAAAACACTTGCAAAGCATGCCTTTTTTTTCATTCAGTTGATCCAAATGGTTGCAATAATATTCAGAGTTAATTGTTTTACTTTTCTCAAGATAATCAATCAATAAAATCCCTTTTACTTCTTAAAAAAAAAAAAAAAGAAAAAAAAAACACAGTGATGGCACAACCTTTTTTTTGCCAAAGGTTCAGACTTCAATTGTCCACTGTAAACGTTCTTGTTGCAGTTTAGAATGATCAGGGTGGTCATAGATCCTAGTCTCATCCATCAAAATTATCGCTTCAAATTAAGCTGAGATTTTTGTTTTCGATTCAGTTTTTGTTGAATTAATAACGAATGCGACACTAAGTTTCCGAATAGCTTTTTCATATGTAATTCTTTACGCGTCCATTTGAGATGCCCTATGGTATCAGCTCAGCAATATTCCGCTTAGTCAAACTGGGATCTTTATAAAGAATATCATACACTTGCTCAATGATGATGATTTCTGGTATTGTTGCAGTTTTTAGACGTCCACTACATGGTTTGCATTTGCAATGCTTCTACAACAACATTTAAACTCTAAAAATCCATCAATGCATAGTTGGAAATGAAGAACCAGATGCCTTTAAGGTTTCCACCATTTTTATTTTATTAATTTCCGTTTCAAGATAAAGAATTTTATCACTGTACGATAGTCGTCGGTTCTTTCCATTAAATTGACCAATAAAAATAAAATATTTTGTGTGTTCAAATTCTTTATGAAATATTAAAAAAGCGGCGTATAAATTTTTATTTCCCTTATGGTTATGGTTATGTGTCGCTTTCAATACTCTCAAACCAACTTGTGGAATTATTTTGAAGACTAATGGATCAAGTTTTAACTACATATCATTTGTAACTTCTAAAAAAAAATCTAGAAATTTATACTGATTTTAAAATTTTTATGAGAAACAATTGATTGATTTTTTACCATACAAAATTATACAAAATAAAGAATTTTCGTTTTGATGAAAGTGAAATTCATTTCCATTTTGATCAGTCAACAGCCTACAACCATCATCATCAAACACTTTAGATACAATTTGAATATCATAGGTGAGGAAATTATGAATGAACGGGAGCAGTGGTGACATTTGATGTGTGGAAAACTCAATAAATTATTGTAAATAAATGGAAATGAAAGGCCCCTATTGTTATAAATATTGTAGTAAGTCAATCAGTCTATTTGATACAATTAATTTTCAGTTGGCAGTTTTAATTTTAAGATTTGTATTAGGTGGTAGAAAAATTATAGATATATTGAAATTATATTCAAAAATATGGGTGGGTCGTTCAGGGATATTATTTGAAGCCACAATATGATGAGAGAAAAATTACTTTGAAAGAATCAATTGATATTTTATATATTGTAGTTTTGGAGATATTTTTAACTTTTATTTAAACATTATTAAATAGACATTGTTCTCATCCATTAATTTATATAATAAATATTTTACACTTTACATTTGCATTTCTTTTTAATTGGAAAGGACCATACTTTGTAGAACTGAAACCTCCTCCTTCTAAAATAAACAAATACTTGCTTACATCTCAAAAAAAAAAGTAACACAAAATCAAAGATTTAGGATATAAAAATACACAAATCAAACAAATAAACAAAAAAAAAAAAAAATACACAAATCATCATAATTTGCAAGTTTCCATTACTCAAATTTTATGACTAACTTAAAAAAAAAAAAAAAATAAACCCATTAATTTTCTCCACTCACAAACGAAAAACAATATTAATTAAAGTCATAATTTTTAATGAGAAATTGCAGTCAAACAGAAAAATCATAATAAAAACAAAAAACAAAAAATCCCATTGATTGATTTATGATTCAATTTTGAGTTCATTTTGATTTTTTTTTTTTTGATTTTTTGCTGAGAAATTTAACGACAGTTTAAATTTATTGTAGTTAAAGTTTCTACAGCAAAAAAGCTCAGTAAATCTGAAAAAATGATATTAAATTCAAATAAAAGTTAAGAACAAGGACACAAGTGGAAAAATATAAAAAAAGTTTAAAATTACAAAATTATGTACTCTTTATATTTTATCTCCTATTTCTGGAAGAGAGATCCTTCTTTATTTCTTTTTAGGGTTCCGGACCCAAAGAGTACCAAAGGGAACCTTATTGCAGAGACTTCGTTATCCGTCCGTCCGTCCTCGGGCTATATATCATGAACCGTAATAGTAAGAGAGTTGAAATTCATTCACAGAACGTGTATCAGCAGCAAATACTAAAACTAAAACTAAAATATTTTCAAAAACTTAAAGGGGTCCCCATACAAGAAACTAACAAAGTCAATCTGCATACGTACGAAATCTTGGTAGCCTTCATAGGTTACGGAAAACAGATAGATAGATACTCAGAATAAACGAACAACAATAAGATTTCGATTTGCCTTATCTTGCTGATAAAGTATACAAATATACAGAATATGTATATCAAATTTAAGGGTCTTAATCACTTCATTCATATTGTTTTATACATTTTTACATATAAAGACCAATAAGAGAATGAGATAAAAATTAAATTACATTAATTATTGAATTGTTTATATATTCTATTTAAAAACTTCCCTCAAGAAATTAAATTCGATTTAAGTGAAAATAGAAATTCCCTTACAAAATGTTTGATAGAATGTGAAATCTTTTGTATATAAAATCATGAGTTAGAATGGACTTAAAGATATTATAATTGTTACTAGAAAGAGATCAATGGTCTTTTAGGGGGACACAGATAACAGGACAAGGACAAGGTGATGCTTTCATTCCAAATGAACAAACCAATCAAACATTGTAATTTTTCTCAAATAAGATGACATGATGACGCCGTGTCATTACAAAAGCATGCTACTAAAGATGACGATGACAGCGACACCAAATTTTATCGAATATATAAATAAAAAATAATCAGCCATGCCACAGACTAAGCAGACAATTCTGTTCCAGTTAAACAGGAGTTTTTTCTTATTTCGAACTTAGATGTTCGAATGAACGAACACCTGTTTGCGATTCGACCATTTTACACGTATCGATTTTATTGCGACACTTATCCTTGATTCTTCTTTTCTTTCTTTCTTTCTTCTTTTCTTCTCATTGAAATAATTACTTTCACTTTGCATTAAAGGCAAACAAAAATTTTAAAACTTAAATGCGACCAGGTTGGCATTCCCAAATTCCCATTGAGTGTTTTTTTTTTGCTAGTTTCGTTTGTTTTACTTTGAAGCATAAGAGATTTGTGTAAACAATGCAAATTTATACCTGAAAACAACTGAAATGTTTAATTCTCTAAATGCAGATTACCATGGATAACAATATTCTATTGTAAAATTGTTGGTAGTTTGTTTTCTTTATTAACTTCAGATAAGTTAGAATTTAACTAAATCTTCTCAATAAACACGGAAGATTCAAAACAACTAAAAGGGAAATGGGAAATATGTGGCCTGGTGGATTGCAAATGGGTTGGAATTGTGGCGAAAGAGAAATCCATGGCATGGCTGAATATTTGTTTGTTTGTTGGTATTTCCAAAATCAATCAAGTCATCTGTGTAAAAGATCTCAGTTATTTTGTCAATTTTGAAATCAAAGTATTTGATTCGTCTGCGCAATATTTTACAGTTTATTTCTAAAAAAAAAAAATACTGCGGACAAGGCCAGGGAGGAAAAGCATTGACTTTGTTCATTTGGTAAGTCAAATCCATTTTTTTTTTTTATTGTATGTGTCTGTCCGTTTGTCCAAACTAAATAAAGGGCAGCGGGAAGCAAAAACTAAATATTATTTCAGCTATATAAAATATTATGCAATGAAAGCATTAAAAATGCCAACAAATTTATTATTTATTTCACTTCAATAGTTTTGCTTCACACAAATTTAACTTGGCTTTTTTTTTTTTTTTTTTTTTTTAAATTAGAATATATATTTTATTTTAAAAGTTTGCTACTTTGATTGAATAACAAAAATTTAAAAATGAAACAACATTTTTCGCTAACTGAAATTCCTTCTGATGAAAAAAAGGATTCTCAATGTTGTTTAATAATGAAAATAATTTGAGAAAAATTTATAAATTTATACAAAAATAATATAATTTTTTTTTTTTTTTTTTTTGTGTTTGAAAGTGACATATTTTCCTTTATAAAATAAATATTGTAGTTGTAGTTGTAGTTGTTTTTTGTTTTTGTTATTTAATGCGCTTTTGCTGAAGTTGCCGCTGCTGCTGCTGCTGCTGCTGCTGCTGCTGCTGCTGCTGCTGCTGCTTTTGTCAATCACTCCGTCGGTTAGTCAAAGTGTTTGTTGGAATAACAAGTTATCTTCAAAACCTTGACCATTTTGTTTTATCTTCATTATTATTATTTTTTTTTATTTTTGTTTTTCTTTTCATTGTACATTTTTGCGTCTCATCTCATCTCATCTCTTGTTAATTTAATTAAATTATAAAAAAAAAAAACCAACAACAACAAAAAACTTGCTGCCACAAAATGAACAATAAAACAATGGAAACAGAATAATAACTACAACAACAACAACAAAAATACGCACGCACAAAAAAATTAGCAATAAAAACAAATAAAATATTTGATGAATTTCGGTTTCAATGAAAATTAAATACTCTTTATATCTATATAAAATTTTATGATATATCTTGTTATATATATAAAGTACATACATACATATATCTGAGGGATTTGTCTATTTATCGGAGACTTGATAGATGATTCTAGAGGTAGAAATAAATTAATCTATATGGCTGGACTTATTCAACTTTCAGGTTTCCAGATAAGACTTAGTAATGAGTTTCTATTCTGGACTTATTCAACTTTTAGGTTTCTAGATAAGCCTTAGTAATGAGTTTCTATTCTGGACTTATTCAACTTTCAGGTTTCCAGATAAGACTTAGAAATTAGTTTCTATTCAGGACTTATTCAACTCTCTTCTATATAATACTAAGACATGAGGTTCTATTCTGGACTTATTCAACTTTTAGGTTTCTAGATAAGCCTTAGTAATGAGTTTCTATTCTGGACTTATTCAACTTTCAGGTTTCCAAATACGAATAAGAAATTAGTTTCTATTCAGGACTTATTCAACTCTCGGGTTTCTATATAATACTAAGACATGAGGTTCTATTCTGGACTTATTCAACTTTTAGGTTTCTAGATAAGACTTAGAAATGAGTTTCTATTCTGGACTTATTCAGCTTTCAGGTTTCCAGATAAGACTTAGAAATTAGTTTCTATTCTGGACTTATTCAACTTTTAGGTTTCTATATAAGACTTAGAAATGAGTTTCTATTCTGGACTTATTCAACTTTCAGGTTTCCAGATAAAACTTAGTAATGAGTTTCTATTCAGGACTTATTCAACTCTCGGGTTTCTATATAATACTAAGACATGAGGTTCTATTCTGGACTTATTCAACTTTTAGGTTTCTAGATAAGACTTAGAAATTAGTTTCTATTCTGGACTTATTCAACTCTGGGGTTTCTATATAATACTAAGACATGAGGTTCTATTCTGGACTTATTCAACTTTCAGGTTTCCAGATAAGACTTAGTAATGAGTTTCTATTCAGGACTTATTCAACTCTCGGGTTTCTATATAATACTAAGACATGAGGTTCTATTCTGGGCTTATTCAACTTTTAGGTTTCTAGATAAGACTTAGAAATGAGTTTCTATTCAGGACTTATTCAGCTTTCAGGTTTCCAGATAAGACTTAGCAATGTGATCCTCGGCAATCTTGAGGAAATCATAAAAGATAATTCCTTTCAAAAATCATTCCATAAAAAGTTTGCTGGATATTATAGCACTCAATGTAATATAAATTAAATAAAGCCTTCGACTCAAGAATTCTGGTTCTATTTCAAATTTAAATTTCAAATGATTCTCTTTTATAGAAAAAGCTATTGATATAAAAATTATATTATTGTTGTGAACCTTCCAATTTTAAAAAATTATTGAGAACACAATCTTGCAATAAGATTTAGTAAAGAATAGAAAAATAAAAACACCTAAGATGACTATTCAATAAACTGATTGGGAATTTGATTGATTTCAAGGGGATTGATTCATTAGTTAGTAGCTTGAGTTTTTGTAGAAGCAGTTTAATTCCTCACACATTGCTAATCTTTATCAAATCATCAATCATGGGGTCTTGTCTTTCCAATGTCTTCCAGTGAGTATAAACAAACATCATAAGTAAGTGATTAATACCTTTAACAACTCTCATGTTATAAATTCACAGACTATACAAAGTAGGTAATTTCTTTAAACAAATTAAGATTGAAACTTTTATTGTTGAAATCATTTGTTTGCGTTTTGTAATTTTAAAATTATTGTAATTTTTTTATGGTTATGATAAATTTTTCGATTGTTTCTCAAAGTGATCAAAAATAATGAACATTGGAAATAAGTGAGTTAAGTTAGTAAGATTAGTTTTTTTTTTTTTTTTTTAATTATATTTATAAAATGCTTTTAATCTTAATTATGTATAAAGTTTTTTTTTTGTTTTTTTTTTTTTATTTTCCATTTTCAGTTCATCAATCAACCTGAGGAAACAATTATTCAGTTAATGCTGATGATATTGAACAGGAAATGCTTAGTTTTTGTGTTTCTCATGCAACAACAAATCTGAAATCATTGAAACAATTTAAAAAGCACAATTAAAAATATTAAAATAAAACAAAGAAATAGAGATTTGCAATGACTACAACAAGAATGAAATCAATGGCGCCAATTTGTGGTATAAAATATCTTCTGATATTATTGCTTTTATTGAGTCATTTTCAGTCTGGTCATACGGAGCCCATGCCAATGCCCATGGATTATGATGAATCGTCTGGTAATAGCAATACAGGAAGTGCGGCTAATGATAGTAGCGGTGGTGAGATCTATGAGCCCGCATTATTACAACAAGCAATAGATGATGAAGCCTATCGGAATAGCATTGAAGAACGTGAAGCTTCAAATCTGAATCAAATACCATCTACTGAACTACCAAATTATGGAAATAATAATAAGAATAATAATAATAATAGCAATGGTCATCATAATCAATCTAATGATTATTATGAAGATGATGATGTTATAGCAACGGAATTATCAACAGAACAAGATAGTATGTTATATAATAGACGCATCAATGCCTCCAAAATATCAACAACAATAAAGACAACAACAACTAATGCAACGACAAGAGCAGCAGTAGCAGCAGGACTGTCATCTGAATATAGCTACGAAGATATTGATGCTAATGGGCATACAACAGTGCCACCACCACCCAAGCATTTGAATCCAAAAATGTTACCACATGAAAATTTTGGAAATAAAAAATCAACTCATTACAACAGATCCCATCCCAATGGTAATAGAAATAATGCTGCTGCTGCTGCTGCTGGTGGTGGTGCTGCCAATTCAGATTATGATAGTGAATCAGAGGAAACAATTTATTATGATCATCACCATCACCAACATCAACCACATCGTCATCATAATATTGCATCACATGGCGGCTCTAAGCAACAAGGAAAATATGACACACAACAACAACAAAAACGACATATGGACAACAACAGTGCTGGCGCCAGTGTCAATGTCAATGCTGCTAACGATCATGATTTGAATAGTGATTATTACAGTGATGAACAACAATTTGTAGCAAAACCAATGGGTATCTTTCATCGTTCCAAGGGTTTCGATGCACCAACAAATCAATTAGAAAGTGATACGCATTTGCAACCATCATTGCCACAAGCACAAGTCCATCAAATTCTACCACCACAAAAGGAAGCACAAGCACATCCATTCCGTCAGACAGAAAACTCGGAAGAGGAAATAGATTACTATGAAGGGGCAACACCACGGGATTTCAAGCATTATGATAGTTCTAGTGGAAGCACTGAAAGGCAACGTTCAATAGCAGCGACAACAGTTGCTGCCGACATAAAAACAACATCATCAACAGCACCATCAGCATCAGGCATTGAACCATATAATGTTGTTGCCACAACAGAATCAACATCAACATCAACATCAGCATTATCATCCTCATTCTCCTCATCATCAACAATAGCAACAGATACCATCACAACATCATCAATTGCAGCTGCAACAATAGCAGCAGAATCAACATCAACAACAATATCTCCAATGCCAACAATAACAACAACTCCATACATAACAATAACATCCTCCAAGACAACTTCCTCGTTGCCATCACCACCACCACAACAACAACCAGACGTCACAGCACAAGCACCATCACTACCATCATCACTGACAACGACAACGACAACGACGACAACAATATCTCCAGCAGCAGCAGCAGCAGCAGCAGCTGCAACACCAACAACAACAATAACAACTGTGCATCCTTTCAGTAAACAACCCAAGGTTATACAAACACCAACGCCACCGCCAAAGCCTGAATTATTACCGGAACAATTGCGTAACTATATTAAAGATGTCTATATACGAATGCCACTTGCAGTTATTATAGATCCATCAACTGAAACGCTTGAAAAGACTAAAGTATTATATAATGATGCATTAAAGGGCAAAAGTATAAATGTTGGCATTGTCCTTGTTACATTAAATGACTCTACAACTAGTAAGTGTAATCACAACAACAACAATACATAATACAATATAACAACACAATATTGTACAATAATTCAAAAATCAATCCAATTGAATTTAAAAATTTCTATTTCATTTTATTTCAGATATTCCAACATCATTTTGTTTTAGTAATACCCATGAATTCCTTGCTGTTTTAAATACAACCCAAGAGCATGAATGTGGTGATATATTTACTGGTATTATGCATGCCGCCGAAATTGTACCATATGATAGTGCTATATTTATATCGACAGCTGTTATAGCACCACATACTGAACTTGTACAAGATGCTGCTATAACGTTACTCAAGAAACGTATAAGGGTTTGTACTACTTAATAATTAATGAATACAATTAAAAAGAAATCAAGGGATTAATCATTTCTAGTATGAACTTGTAAACACTACAATACTAGTTCATTTGAGTCTTGATAATAGTCATAATATCTCACAAGTTCATTTAGATGACAAGTCTTTAAAAAAAAAGAACAAACGACAGAAATCCATAAAGGTTTTTTTTTACTATCACATATAATGATTCAGATTGAAGGCCTTCAATAAATAATGCCATATCACTCAAAATTACTTAGTTGGGACCTAAATTCTACAATACTTTTTCGAAGACCTCTTCCACCAGCTGAATAGCTTAAAATCTACGTAAAGGCAAAATTAAACTTTATTTTATTTTAATTTAATTTTTTTTTTTTTTTTTTAAGTGAAACTTCTTTAGCGAAGGGGAGTAAATTCAAAAAATATGAAAATTAAATGTGACATAAATGAAAATTTGACGATGTTATTATTATTAAATTGGAGCTATTTAGGCAAATACAATATAGAAGTAAAGATTGCCAAGGAAAAATACAGAATATTGTAGTGTTATATTATTTCAATACAAAAGATTTATTTCGGTCATTCGGCCACTTGTTCGTACGTTCTTTCGTAAAGTAAACACAATCAGTAAAGCATTTTTTTTTATCACTCTCTTACTCATGAATAAGCATTCATTCTCTACGCTGCAGACGAGCCCGCACAAGACAATGCGCATTGTTATATGCGTCTCCCCACTATGTCTCTGAAACATCATCGCATTTTGATTTTCGTCACATTTCATTTTCTAATTTTTGGATTTACCTCCCTTCGCTAAAAAAGTTTCACCTCCATATTGTGCTTATGAGGCACACTACTTAATTTTTTTCTTTTTTTTTTTTGATAATCAGACAATAAAAACACATATATTTTGTAGTCAAAAACTTTCGTCTCTAAGCCATATGAATATATGTTTAAAAATCTACTAAACCAATTTACCAAATGAGCATCTTGAAATAAGATTTATTAAAAAATTACGATTTGTCATGAACCTTGAAAAATTGTCTGTTAAATCTGTTGAAAGTAAAATATTTGGATTAAAAGACATTAAATTAAGGAAGGATGGAATCTAATCACTTTGTGAATGATTGGCCTATAATAATAAATTTCATAATTACAAATCATCTGAGAGTCTGGGTATTCATTTGGAAGTCCAAGAATTTCTTTGAAATAATGGCTTTCTAGGTATACAGATTCTCTTCTTAATTATAGACATAAACACACCATTGATCATTGAGAAACTACGTATTTATATAGAGTATGATAATTTTATTTCGGACATCATTTTCAATTCAATTTTCATTAAATTAAATAAATTAAAATCAAAGCAGATGATGATGAAAAGTATAAATCAATGTGGATTAATGTAATTTTTGACTTTTCTTAGCTTTTCTTACTTTGGTATGGCGAGCCATCAACCAGTGAAAATGAAACTGAAGAAACCGTTGGTGGGATACTAGGTGAAGTGGCAATAAGGTCTGGCGGAGAAGTAATACATATTGTGGGCAGTAAAAATTCTCAAGAAATTGATGGTGGCACGGTAAGTAAGACAAACACACACACACACACACACATTAACATTTTTACTTAAAAAGACCCTTTCACTAACCACAAAATATATTATATTGTATACTGTAAGTGCAATTGAAGACAACAAACAATGATGATATGATGATAATGATGGTATCTTATAACAGAGATGGGATATTTGTTTCAAGTCTGTCATAATCAAATCCTATTATGTAGTTGGTTTAAATAACAAAATAAGCCAAGCCAAGTCATCCATTTTGTTTCCTTATAATGTACAATATTATATAAATGATATGTATAAGTTTGTTATCTTGAATCTATTTACAGCTTACAATAATTGCCGATAGTTATATTGGCTCGCAGGAATTGGATGTCCCAGTTGACACAACAATGTCCAGTTTACATTTGAAAATTGATGCGCCCATGCGACGTGCAACGTTGGAAACTCCCAATGGTGGTTAGTGCGTTTTATTTAAGTTATGTATGTAGATAGTTATATAGATATAATCGTACATACAAACTATTTTAAATTAATAATTAATAGGGAGACAAACAACAACAACAACATTAAATTCGGTTCTATCGAAAATTATACATCTTTCACACACACTTTATATAGTAATAATTGTACATACTAGAATTACAAAATTATTCATTTCTTTCTTTACTTAATTTTAATTCAAATACGAGTTCTTTTCAATCTGTTACATAATAATATATCTTTATACTAAGTATAAGTTCTTAGATTATTGGAATATTGTATTGTATATTAAAGACATTTTTTCATACTAATAACAAACAGATTGATATTCAGATTCACTCTTCAGTGTGTACAGTTTTAATTGTTTAATTGTTCAAGAAAAACAAGAATTCTTATTAATCAAAATATTCCATTTCTGTCCGTTTAGGATTTATGGTATGTGGGGTATGTGGGGGGTTTCATATAGAAAACGAAACCCTACAATTCATTTAAATTAGTATATGAAGTACTATGAGAGTGTGAAAGATGTGAAACATAATGGAAATATTAAACAATTGTTTTATGTAATGTTGTAATTATATTGTAAAATTGTTTAACAAACATAATATTGTGTATTGTTTATGTTTACTTGTATTTTTATTATTATTATTATTATTATTATTTTTTTTTTTCTATTTTACATGTTTGTGTACGTACCACTTAATCTATAATCTATAGTATAATCAATCTTACTAACCACCAACCAAAAGCGTTAATCTAGTTAAGAACAAATTGTGTCGGACAAAAAGAAATTACTTATTATATTGTACAATTTATTATTATTTAGTCAATCACAAGCTTTAAATTGCCAATTACTACATACTACCAGTGATAAAAATAAAAAAAAAGCAAATGCAATAGCAACAGCAATAAAAAAAATAAAAATAAACACACTTTGCACAAAACAAAACTAAAAAACAAAACAAAAACAAAAATTGAATCTCAAACAAAGGATGCACTCACTATAAAAAAAAAAAAAAAAAATAGCAAATTTTGAACTAATCAAATGACAATATGACATGACAAATCAAATCAATTAACCTATCAGACAATCACATCATAACAGCAGCAAAACCTAAAGAAATAAAGATTCCATCTCCTTTATAAGGTGCGTTGCAAAACTATAGAACCACCTAAAAATTTTTGATTTCTTAAACACGAAAGACTGTAGGGTATCACAATGTTCTACGAAAATGTGTGGAAGGCAAAATAACAAACTTATAACGGTACTTGGGTATCCTGCCCGACGTCGTACGGCCAATCGGATTCCTTAAACTTCACTTTCAGTAGAACGCAAGTGGATTGGGCCATACCTACAGTTGCGGTTTCGCACCATCGCTATTAATAAGTTGAATTGCAATTCTGGTATTTCATTTTTGCTTCCCGCTGCACTTTAATTTGGCTAAATGGATAGTCAGTCACATTAATAATTCCAGTGACTTACCAAATCCACAACAATGCACAGCTCCCTGGTCTTGCCTTAAGTGTTATTGTATTATTGAGTCCTTTAATTTATTCAAAACTAACTGTAGTACATTGCGCAGAATCAGACAAATCAAATGCAGTATTTGATCCACCAATTTCTCGACAACAGCGTCACATATCGAATCCAAAAGTACTCTGTTATGTTCAAGGCTAAAACCAACCATGCACGCATTCACAAAATGTCATTGCAATCAGATGAACGAACGGTATAGCCGCGCATCAGACTCAATATGAACACACATAAGAGAAGTTCAGTGACATACACACTCACAGAAGAATTATATATATAAAGATTGTGAATCTAAATCATTCTCAGATCCCCTTGAACACACACAAAAAATTTCATCAAAATCGGTCCAGTCGTTTAAGAGAAGTTCAGTGACATACACACTCACAGAAGAATTATATATATAAAGATTTGATAAAAATTGTTAGTGTAAAGTTTTAAGCAAATCAAAAAAAGAGTTTTTTTTTTTGCTGTTGCATTTCTATAGAACCATTTGCGTTTTATTTTTATTTTGTAATGAATAACATGATTTTATTTATGTAATTGACTTTAATTTAATAATTAGGCTTCCTTTTGCTAAAAGCATCTGAAAAATACAATTCTTCATTCTGTCAATGAGATTTTTAAGCAAGTTTGGTTCCAATTGGTCCCATTCTCTTATTATTGCCCTTTTCAACTCTTCAATGGAATCATATTGTTTTTGATTGTTGTAAATCCTTCGGACTAGTATTCCCCATATGTTTTCCATCGGATTTAGGTCTGGAGAACAAGCCGGCCAATCCATAACATCAATGGATTTTCCAGAAAACCAAGACATGGTTTCGCGACTCACGTGAATTCTGGCATTATCTTGTTGGAATGCCCATTCTGTTTCCAGATTTTGTCTTATCAATGGCACTAGGCTCATTCCGAGGACATTAATGTAGTTTTTGCTCTTCATTTTCGAGGATACAAATTGAATTTCTATACAGCCAAATGCAGAAAAAGCCGCCCAAGTCATAAAACTTCCTCCTCCAAAGTTTCGCTTTGAAAACACCAACGGCTCCTTTCTAATATCATGCCAATACCCTCGGAAAACGTCTGGACCATCCAGGTTCCAATTTTTTTCATCAGAAAATATGACCTTAAACAAGAAAAGTTATTAAAAACCATCACACAGCGGTGGTGCATTTTTCTCTTACGGATTCCCAGTTTTGGGCCATATTTTCTTTTGCGAATCTCCACCTAGCCTGCTTATGGCGTTGTAATAGTCTCGGAGTAGCCTTCATTATAGCGTACGTAATGTGTTCGCTTCGCTTTAAAAGCCTGGAAATAGTCGAACGATGGACTGGAACGTCAACAATCTTTTGTAAGTCCGCCAAACTTTTGGTTGAGTTACTCGCAGCCCTCAAAATTTTACGTTCTTCGCGATGGTCTAATTTTCTTTTTCTTCCCCCAAAATTTATTAACCCGTAGCCCACCGAATTTTTCAAAAATTTCATAATTAGGTGATGACTTCGATCAGTTTTCCTGGCAATTTCCCTAAATCCCATATTGTGCTCTCTAAAAGCCAATATTCTTCCTTTCTCAACATCTGTCAATCTTTTTCCACGCGGCATAATTAAATTTCACAATTTTTTTAGCTTTACTTGATCAAACAACTGATAAACACAAACGAATAAAACGCAAGTGGTTCTATAGAAATGCAACAGTAAAAAAAAAACTCTTTTTTTGATTTGCTTAAAACTTTACACTAACAATTTTTACCAAATACCGTTATAAGTATGTTATTTTGCCTTCCACACATTTTCGTAGAACATTGTGATACCCTACAGTCTTTCGTTTTTAAGAAGTCAAAAATTTTTAGGTGGTTCTATAATTTTGCAACGCACCTTATGAATATTTTAAGATCTGCAAAAGATTATGTATCTTGAAGCTATGACAATCGGTTCAATTTTTGTATATATGTTCTTAAAACTTAAAAACAATAGAATTTATAACAAATTTCAAGTCCAAATTCAAAACTAAGAGAGAACATAGTTAGTTCTCTGGAACAAGGAACACTGTTTATGTCAAATGTTATCTCTGATTATCTGTTCGGACAACGACGACAACGGCAAGACCTTTTCAAATTACAAAATTACAACTAAGTAGCTCAAAAACTGAGATGCTTCTCATAGCCTCAATTGCTGAAGCTCTTCTTCAGTCAGGTTAATTACTTTTCATGCACTCTTTATAGATGGGGATCGATCTCTTGGAACATAAAACATGATAACAAAATATTGTATATACACTACATATACTGTACACTGTACTGTAGTTTGAAAACTATTGTGCTAAATAAAAGCCACACTCAAAACATGGTCATTACTAAAAAGTAGCATTGTTTAATCAATTAGAAAAATTGAGTCTCTGTACTAAAATTTGAAGTGTGCAAAATGTTAAGGTTAAGGAACCCACTAAACAAATATTTGTGCAAATGTTATGAAAAGAGAGGTCGCGCAATCCATTTGTGTTGTCGATGGTCACGTTTGAGGTTGAGGGCTTGTGCAAATGTTGATTTTTCTTCAAATCTTTACTCTCATTTTTTTTTTTTTTGATTTTTTTGTGGATGATGAAATTTATTCATTCTTGTCAATATTTTGATGTGAATGTGATGTCCGGTGTTCAACGGACAAAACAAAGAAACAATAATTGGTTTAAAAAAAACTAAAGAAATTCGAAATTATGAAAGAATTATGATTAGAAGAACAACAATGCAAAATGCAAATGTTTGTATCGTTTATGGGCAACGATACAAATTACAACAACAAATATTTGCGCAAATATTTGTATAGTGGATTCCTACCTTTAGCAACAAAATCATTATCAATACCATATTTCTGATAATCGTTGGACATCTGAGTTTCTAATTCTAATTCTATTTTTATAGATGCGAACTCTTTAGCAAAGACTTTTTCAATGGGATTGAAGAAGTCTGTGGATTATGGACACTTTTTCCCTTTAGTTCTTAGTCTTTGACTAATGTTGAACCAGCTCAAGACACTAGGAAATATCCGTTTAGCAATTCTTCATTGAACTTGAGGGGACTCTTCAAAATTCAAAATTGTATAAAATTTGAAAATCATTTAACAAAAATACAAACCATTTTATGAAAATACATGCACAGACAGATCACCAAAATATTTGGGTATAACTTTTTTCTAATGACAATTTCAATATGACTATGTTTGATGATGATTTGTGGCTTTCATTTTACAAAGTACTGTATAGAGAAATCATTAAATTTTGTGATTTGTCTTTTAACTTCATGTAGTTGCCAAACTAAATTCATATCTAGCTTTTCTGTAATGTAACCGAAGTTTTAAATAATTTTGTTATCCTATTGCAGAGAATGATGAAAAAGAGATTCACCAAGTCTTGTTTATTTAACTGAAACTTCATCATTTAATAAACCGTAAAACATTCTTCGAGTTTAACAATTTCCTTAACAATCAAATCCAATCCAATCCAATCAACAAAAGTCAGTGAAATAATTCAAATAAAACAAAACAAAATGCATGAGGATGTCGCTTTTCAACGCGTTCAAGTTGTGAGTGTGACCATCGTCATCAATATTACGATCAGCGTCAGTGTTATAATATTTCTCAAATCTGAAAAAAACAGTGTTGCATGTTTTTCAAAAATAAAAATAAAAAAAAAAACAACATTCATTATCAATGAATGACACAATGACAACAACGACGACGACGACGACGAAGATGAAGATGAAAAAGTCAACAAATACCAGTTACATTTATTCAAAATATTATACATAAGTAGCATTGATTTCTTGTGTGAATTTATTTATTTCAATATGAATTTTATTTTAATTTAAATAAAACTGATTAAGTTCGACAACAACAACAATTTGAAAGAAGAAAAATTGTATATTTGTGTTTATTTATGTGTTTATGTATTAATCTATATATCTCATTTTTTTTTTTTTTTTTTTTTGTTTTCATTTAAGTTTAGCAAGCAAGTAATGCAAATTATATATATTTTTTATGTATTATGACATAAGGTGCTTATCAAAATTATAGGACAATTAGTTTTTTTTTTTCTTTACTTTCTTTCTTTTTTAATATCTGGTTAGGTTTAACTTCGGCTATTCGGAAGTGATCATACTCTTCACGTAATCCCAGAAAATGTTTTTGCCTACGCTACTGTGATTGAGCATACAGAATCAGTACACATACAGCATTTCAAAACTGAGACTGAAATATTTGTATGGGAGCTATACGATCCAGTAGTCCTAGGTTCTTAAAATTTACATGGTTGGTGAATATTGATCAGGCATTTATAGTATCCAAATTTCAGGTCGATAATATAAAAACAAAAAAGTTTTCCTAATAAGAACCTGAACTTTTAATCTGGATTTGTATGGGAGCTACACGATCCAGTAGTCCTAGGTTCTTAAAATTTACATGGTTGGTGAATATTGATCAGGCATTTTTAGCATTCAAATATCAGCTCGATAATACAAAAAGCGAAAAAGTTTTCATAATAAGAACCGGAACTTTTAATCTGGATTTGTATGGGAGCTATACGATCCAGTAATCCTAGGGTCTTAAAATTTACATGGTTGGTGAATATTGATCAGGCATTTATAGTATCCAAATTTCACTTCGATAATATAAAAAACAAAAAAGTTTTCCTAATAAGAACCTGAACTTTTAATCTGGATTTGTATGGGAGCTATACGATCCAGTAATCCTAGGGTCTTGAAATGTACATGGTTGGTGAATATTGGTCAGGCATTTATAGTATTCAAATATCAGCTCGATAATACAACAAGCGAAAAAGTTTTCCTAATAAGAACCTGAATTTGAATCTGGATTTGTATGGGGGCTATAAGATCCAGTAATTCTGTACACCCGCTAGTGGTCCGATCCGGCTGATTCCGACAAATATACAGCGTCTGTGCAAAAATTTCAACTCTCTAGTTCAAAAACTGAGGGTACACACGGACACACGGGCATGGCTTAATCGACTCATCTCATCAAGCTGATCAAGAATGTATGTATTAGACAGACAGCTGATTGAGTCTTCTAAAATTAGTCGTTACTCAAAATAGTATCGTAGTCAGTCAAAAATTTGAGTAACCATAGCCGTGAGTCATGAGTGACTGAGTTTTTGACTCCTTATTGTGTATGTGTATCATAAGTCAAAGCGGAACGAAATGACTAAACGAGTGTTTAATTCCATTTAACTGCCTGGCTCACTCATTAGTTGTATCGTTATTCATTCAGTCATTCCACTTTTTCGTACTTCATATTCAAAGTAATATAGTATCAACTAAATATTCAATTGTTCCATTTCAACGCGTTCCTGATACCAACTCATTCGTTTTTGCTGACAATGTCTCAAAAGGCGTTTTGACTAAGTCAAGCAAGTGTCTAGTATGTATATATATTATTTGGTCTTCTTTTGTGTGTTACGAACTTCATAACAAACTTATTATACTGTTCACTGTGTGAAGAGTATAAAAATTACGAAATCAAAGCATCAAAAATACGAGTTTTCATCGAATTTATGATGGTGAGGAACAAGACTGGCTCAAGCTTGTTCCATTCAATTAAAATCGACCTTTTCAGATCGAAAACATTTTCATATGTTTTATTTTTAGCATAAACTCAATCGACTAGGCTACTCTCAAGTACTTTTAAATACTCTACGCTATTCATTTTTAAGCTTATATACATACATATATTGAATGCGCCCCTATAACAATACTAACCCGCCAACAAAGTTTCTCTTGGAGAAAACAAGAAGTTCAATTCTCAGATCACTCCATCTGGTCCATCGAAAAAAATAACTTCTTAAAAGAATTCACCTTTAGATGGTAGAGTGAAATTAGTTTACTAAGTTCTGAGCATGTGGCACCTCCCTCCCATGTGTTTAATGTAGTCATTGGAGACACTTTTCTACTGCAAGAAGCAGCAAACTGGGAGCAGAACTCAGTAGAATTGCTCATTATTTTTTTATAATGTGGTTTTTAGCAAGCGCCGATTGTAGTGGGTTTCTTCCCGAATTGTGTAAATTGTCAGTATTTTTGTTTTTACATTTAACCCGAACTTCCATAGACCTCTTCTACCGTTAATCGCATCGATCGTGGCATTTTGAGAACCACCACTTTACGGGCAGCGTTTGTTGTTAGAGAGGTTTCCTATAGCTCGTTTCGCTATCACCAACAACAGATATATGATGGCCTCACACCTAACACAACAACACTCTTCTGGAGAGACTCTAATGCAGTTTCAACTGCGAATTGGCGACTTATAGCGACTACTGAGGGTCACCTATTAAAAAGGCTATGCTTAGGGGAAAACCAACGGTCTTTTTCCCAAATTCTTTTGTTTTAATTTTTTTTTTTTTTTTGCAAAAATATTAACTAAGCAGATTTGGCAAAAGTGGAAGTTAAAATTTTCAAACTGTCCTATAATTTTGATAAGCAACTTATAGATAAAAAAGATATGAGAAAAAGGAAGAGCATTTTACAATTAAATTAGTTTTAAGTCACAAAATACACGACGATCTTGACATTTAATTGTTTTTATTAATATTTTTATATTGTTTTTTTTTTTTTTAAAAGTTTATTATATTTTATTATTATTTTTATTACATTTCTTTATTAATTTTTTTGTTTGTTATTTGTTTCTATATAGTGTCGTTGTATGTTGTATATAGATCACTATTTTCTACTTATTTACTACTATATAAAGTGTTAAAATAATGAGTAGAAATCCATGTTTATTTCTTTAATTGTTTTTATTTTTTATTATTAAAATTTCATTAAAAAATTATTATTTTTTTGTTTGTTTTTGTTTTATGTTTGTACAATTTTAATTTAACCAATTAAATAATGTTAATTTTAGTACTAAACTTACAGCAAAATTTAATTTGTATTAATGCGTGTTTAGTTTGTAAGCAATTAAAAAAAAAAAAAAAAAAACAACAAAAAAAAAACACCAATTTATTTTTACTAATTTTTACGCTGCTTCAATTGCTTTGAATGCTTTGATTTGCAATGCAAAAGAAAGAATCAATTAATTAATGAATTAATTACAATAATTTGTATCCACACGAGAATTTGGTATGAGAATTTTGTATTTTATATTTATTCTCTTTGCCTTTAAAATATTTTTTTTGTAAACTCTAAACTTGTTTAAACAAATTGCAAAATCGAAAATCGAGAATTCAGAATTAATTTTTATTTTTATTTTGGTGTTCATCATCAATTAAACGGGTATGTAAATATAGATGTTTATATTAATGTTATAGCAGATTGATTACCATTATAAATGCCATAATTCTTTAGTATTTGAACCATTTTCAAGTGAAAAAATATACCATACTAGGGTATCCTGCCCGACGTCGTACGGCCAATCGGATTCCTTAAACTTCACTTTCAGTAGAACGCAAGTGGATTGGGCCATACCTACAGTTGCGGTTTCGCACCATCGCTATTAATAAGTTGAATTGCAATTCTGGTATTTCATTTTTGCTTCCCGCTGCACTTTAATTTGGCTAAATGGATAGTCAGTCACATTAATAATTCCAGTGACTTACCAAATCCACAACAATGCACAGCTCCCTGGTCTTGCCTTAAGTGTTATTGTATTATTGAGTCCTTTAATTTATTCAAAACTAACTGTAGTACATTGCGCAGAATCAGACAAATCAAATGCAGTATTTGATCCACCAATTTCTCGACAACAGCGTCACATATCGAATCCAAAAGTACTCTGTTATGTTCAAGGCTAAAACCAACCATGCACGCATTCACAAAATGTCATTGCAATCAGATGAACGAACGGTATAGCCGCGCATAAGACTCAATATGAACACACATAAGAGAAGTTCAGTGACATACACACTCACAGAAGAATTATATATATAAAGATTGTGAATCTAAATCATTCTCAGATCCCCTTGAACACACACAAAAAATTTCATCAAAATCGGTCCAGTCGTTTAAGAGAAGTTCAGTGACATACACACTCACAGAAGAATTAAATATATAAAGATATATAATACATGGAATCATCATGTTGCTCAGCAGTGTGGTGCTGTCTCTATTAGGAACGTGGACTGTCACACGAGTGCTTTAAATCGACATTGATCATCGAAGAATCTCTTTGTTATTGGTTGTTATAATATTGTATATTGTTCCCAGTTACCCTTCCCCTAATCTAAGGATCTCTTGTCTCTAAGTTACATTTAAA
Organism: Amiota minor; assembly: GCA_037043295.1. NCBI lineage: Eukaryota > Metazoa > Arthropoda > Insecta > Diptera > Drosophilidae > Amiota > Amiota minor. Next base: position 1,846,863 of record JBAMAW010002154.1, read on the forward strand.
CTAAATACAATACAAAATAACTTAACAAAATGGAAAGTGAAAGCAATTCCAGCAATTCCAGCAACTAAATCACAAACTCCAAGCTTAAGCTCCACTAATAATTTCTTTATTTATTGTATCTCCTTATATTTATTGTATTTATAAAAAAAGTTTTCACTCTCTAAATAAACAAAATGACTTATCGATTACTACGACGACACTTGAGAAAAATTTCTTTTAGGGACAAGAAGCTCTTGCGAAGTTGATTAACGTGTCGAGCAAGTTTATCCATATATATAATTAGACATACTCGTACATAGGTACATATATATATCTTCATTCCTGATGTTCCTGTGATTATTGTAGAATCTTAAAATGAACTCTTTATACATGTGTACATATGTATAACTTCAATGTTGTTTCAAAATATGAAACATTATAGTATTTTAAATAGATGAAATGTTTCTGTGAGTCTCAGCGTTAATCAAAAACTTTTCTTGGTAGATGCCAATCCAAACTACAATCTACGTCATGATGTCTCTTTTAAGTCTCTCGCATACCAATGGTTTCAATGGTATCAATGACTTTAAATGATTCGCTTATTCACTTATTGATCTATTATATTCAATATTTCAATATTTTATTTTGAAAACTACATTTCTAATTCATAAAATGTGTAAACAAATGAAATTAGATCTAGAAATGTCATCAAACTTTCATGAATTCAATGCAATATTTGTATTTCTCTCATTTAGAAATGAGTAAAAACAAAAAAATTGGCCAAATGAGAGTCAGACTCGTACACGGAAGGTTCCGTACTAGATTGGAGTTGGAGTTGTATGGGAGGTACTTCCCCTAATGGTTCGATTTGACTGATTCCAACAAATGTATTGCGCCTATATCAGAAACTTATAGTGTTAAAATTTCAGTTTAATAGTCCAAAAAACAAAAAAAGTTTTCAAATAAGAACCTGAATTTTAATGGTGGGTTTGTATGGGAGGTACCCCTCCTCGATAGAACAAAAAACAAAAAAGTTTTTCAAATAACTACCTGAATTTTAAGAGGGGTGTGTATGGGAGGTACCCTCCCTAGTGGTCCGATCAAACTGAAATTTTGACAGTATAAGTTTCTTATATATAGCCACCAACCACCCAAAGATCAAGATCGTGGGATTACAGGAACGTATAGCTGGCATACAAACCAAATTGTTTCTTTATGACGACTCGTTTAAGTTTTTGAAAATATTTTAGTTTTAGTATTTGTTGCTGATGCCCGCATAGAACACCACACATTCTGTAAAAATTCAATTCAATTCTCTAGCTATTACGGTTCTCAAGGACGGACGGACGGACGGCCGGACAACAAACTGGAATCCGAAAAAAAGAACACAAATTAATAGAAAGGGAGATTTTGATAATCTTTACAATTGTTTGTTTTCAATTTTATAATGATAAAGACTCTATCTATCATCTACTTGCTTAGAACCTTTTTTTAGAATTTTAAGTTTATTGATTACTCACTTTATTTTATTTTATTTTATTTGTCTTTTGTTTTTTACATTGTTTATGTATGCGTACACGTTTAATTCAAAGTTTTAACTGTTTCCAAAAACAAAAAAAAAAAAACACATCAGCATCCTAGAATTCATTCATTTCATTATACATAATATTTATTATTTAGCTTAGCTTGATGATAATGAAAAAGAAAAAAAACAATAATAATTGTTTTTATTTTCAATTTGCAAAATGAATCGTTGAAGTTAAAGTCCAATAAATATCAAAATCAGCAGCAGAAAATAAAGAGCAATAAAATACAATAAATAACACACACAACTTAAGTATATTGTACAACATTATAAATGTACAATCTGTGAGAAGGTCAGACGATGGTGGTGACGATGGTGGAAATGACTAAGAGTCTAGAGTCTGGTTGGGTTGGTGGGTGAGTATTGATGAGTGTAGATGCCGTCATAATCATCATCATCATCATTGTCCATTGTATCAACAGACGACAAATACACAATACACAACAATTCGTACAGCACAACAACAACATAGTACATACATTTTGCTTGCTTATCTCACAGATACAAATACTCAAGAAATTTAAGAAACAGAAAAAAAAAAAACAATATTCACTTGCTCTGCTTGCCTGTCTGCTGCCTGCCTGCTGTGATGGGGTCTTGCTTTCATTGCCCTAAAAGTTGACTGGGCGGCTGTGAGCTCTATTGATGTCGCTAAGACATACATACATCTGTATGTATGTATACACTGCATGCTCGCTAAATTGAACAATATTGACTATCCTATAACCTGTATGAGGAACCTTTACAAACATTTGATAAATGATTTTTGTTCTTGCAACTCAATGTTTTTCATTCATAAAACAAAAAGCACAAGATTTAAATTTTGCCAAGAATAAAATGAAAAAAGCTAAAGTAAAATTGGCAAAAAAAAGTTGCAGATACAGTCGAATGTCCATAACTCGATTCATTATAATGGACAAAACAAAACAAAAAAAAAAGGAGACTTTGATTTATAGAATTATTCATTAAAACTAGGCAAATTGTCAAGGAATTCGCAACATCATTCTTGGAAATTTGTTGCATTGACATCATGTTCCATGTCATTTGGAGTTGGTTTTACTGAACAAATCATCACTACTATCCTCATCGGATCGGATTCAATCCCATCCGATGCTTCATAAACAGCTTACATCAAACTTTCATCTATGTTAATATTAGCCAAGAAAATTAAAAGTATGTCATCTTCATTATTTCGTAATTCATGCCATCAATAGCCCAAGCTTTTACACAAAAAATATTCTACATAGGTAAATCTGAATTTGTATAGAATTTTCGCAATACATTTTGGTTTGTGTTAAGGTAAATTTGAATTTTGAGAAAGTTCCGAGTTAAGGAAATTGGATGCTATTCTTAAGTTAAGTATCCACATAATCTGAATCAATCAATCAATGAAAGATATGGAATGAACGATACTACATCCGAAGCAATCACCACTTTGAGTGAAAAATGACTTTCGTTTCCTAAAATAAATGACTGATTACATGTTCTAACATAAATCAATGAAAAGGAACAAATGAAACCATAAACAGTTCTAACCATAGTGTGAACAATTGAATAGATACGGTGAATGGACTTGATTTTAAATAAATACATAGTTCAAGTTAGCGAACGTGGAGTGTAGTTAAGAGAAATTGTTTTGTTTTGATTTGATATAAGCTTACCCCGGATATGAAGTGTTATTGGTCGATTGTTTGGTTGGCGGTCAAGTGAATGACACACTAAGGAGTGTTTACTCCTCTTTCAATATACATACATAAATTTCAATCAATCAATCCTTACACAAACTCCCACTCCCATTCGCACTCACACTTCTACTTATACTTATAAACACAAGCACACAATCACTCAGCCTCAGAGTCACTTGCACACTCTTCTTATAGATATAAAATACAGCGGTGGCAAAAGTTTCATACTTTTTAAATGGAAAAACAAAAACAATATCTCAAACTAACTTTCTGTTTCTTTACATCACGTCATCATCATCATCATCATCATCATCATCAAGCCAAGCAGCCAACAGCAATTTTGTTTTGATTTATGTACTTAAATGCATAAAATAAAAGAAATTGAATTAAAAAAAAAAAAAAACAACAAAAACAATTGAAAATTGTATTAAATCAAATGGAAAGAGAAAACGCAAAATATTTTTAAAATATGTATAGGGTAAAATCGAATTATCGCGTACAACAAAAATTTTATATACACTTCACTCACTTATTATTGTACTGAATCACTTATTTACTTTTATTGTTGTTTGTAAAATCGTTAAATATTATTACAAGTTTCAAAACAAAAGTCAATATTTCGCATTAATATATGAAAATATCTTATAATATATAAAAACTACACACATCAGCTGCTTTTTCTACTCTGCTGCTGCTGCTGCTGCTGCTGCTGCTGCTGCTGCTGCTGCTGCTGCTTCTTTGTAGACTTGCCACTTATCGTTTAAATAAATGAAACGAAAATTTTCTACTGGTGACACTGCCAATGCTGCTTGTGTAATGAATATACACAAGTTTTATTTAATTTTTTTTTTTTGTTATTATTTAAAATAACGAATTTTTTTTTTTTTAAATTTGTTTTGTCTTTATATAAAATATTGTTGATGTTTATGTTGTTGTTATTATTGTTTATTTATATGTTGGTGTTGTATGTATGTGTAGTTTGTTTTTGTGTTTGTTTGCATTCATCTTCTTTTACCTGTTTGACCTGCCGCTACTGCCCACAAGCAACTAAAAATACACAAATATGACAAGAGAGGACGAAGTAATTGCCGCAGTAGAAATCAGCTGCTTTGGCACCAGTCAACACTACACACATGTTTGTGAATGGCAAACGAGCAAGAAGAAGAGTGTAAACACAACTTTCACTTTGAATGTTCAAATTTTCAAATTCCCTTTGAATGTTCTTTGTAATAATAATAAAATAAATTAAAAAATTTTTAAAAATAATCATTAATCAATGAAAAAAAAAAAAACAAAAACAAAACAAAAAAACACTAAACATTCACAGAAATCAATTTGAAGAAACTTGTTAAATTTAAACCGATTGTAAGGAGGAAACAACTACAACAAAATGATGAGGATGCTTCTGATGAACATCATACACTGGATGCTTACATACCGCTAAATAAACTTCGGAAGGCAACCACGTTTTCACTAAAATTTACACCAGATTTTGATGAACTGAATAGTAATAGAAGTTATTATGTATTTTTACGCGCCGAACGGAAGGCCGATCAGTTTCTCGGTAAGTTAAGTCAAAGACTAAATTCATTTAAGAATTTCTATTACAATATTATTTTATAAAATATGTACACGTACACATCAACAATCCGGAGATGCTGTTTCTCTATTACTACATAGTATTTTTACTGTTTTTTTGTTGTTGTAGTTCATTGAATATGATGCTGGGCATCTGTTTTGTTTTTTTTTTTTTTTTTTTTTGGTCTGATTATTCTAATCGAATAAAAATAACGCCATTACGACGACAAAATTATTGAAATAGATTAACTTTGTCAAGCAAGAAGAGAAATGATTTCTTTGGGTCTCATCAAAATTTATATACACTTAATTTTAATATTTTTTGCAAACATGTCTTATTTTATTCCCAAATCCAATCATGAACACTTCTTTCGCCAAACCCATCCCCACCCTAACTTAAATTTCTGGCTCAATAATGTCATAGGCCAAAAACATGGCAATTGATCAAGCAAATTACTTGTAGTCATCTAACCATTGAGTCTAAAACAGACAATTTGACTAAATCAGACTCTACTTCGATATGTACAGAACTAAGAACCATTCTATTTACAGTCTACCAATTTAAAGGTTCTAATAATAAAAATAACATCATGGTTTGAATACATATGTACTTCCTTTATAAGGTGGCTAGTTATTGGATCTAAAACAGATATCATATGCAATCATCAGTTGCCTTTGAAATTTTGATGTTCCTGCCAATAATAATTGGATTAAATCAAAGCACTCACTCATCATTTCCAGTAGTACAAACATTATGATGATAATATAATACTTAATTTCAAATCGAGTGTAGTGTATACTAAAACAACAACGTGCAACAGCTTGATAAGATGTATATGTATATAAATATATTCCAATACATGGATTTCAAATTTGTTTTGTTGAAAAGACACAAAAACAAAAAATGATAACATCTTCACCCTAAATGACGATTTGAATTACAAACGAACGCCATACAAAGAAACCAAAGCGCACTTCCACTTCCCATCTCCATCATCAATGCCCTTGATTAGATGTGTTGTTGTTGTTGTGAATTGGTTTAAGTTTTCCCATTTGTTATTTGTTTACCAATCAACCAACAGCAATAACAATAACAATTCATTCTAAACGCATCAGATCACACATATATTCCAATGTACGTAAGCGTAAACAAATTTCAATATACTTAAGTAAATCATAATTTCATAAATACTCTTCCGCTAGGCGATGTTATCAAGCGTTTCGAGTCATACTTTATGGGCAGACGACAACATCAAAGACAACAACAACAATTGCCTCATTTAAATTCATTGAGCGCAGAAGAAGTACAAGGACGAGGAGCACATCTAAAAGCGACACATGCCCATCTTAGATTTCCGGCTGAGCAAACAGCAACAACAACAAATACGAATTCAGAAAATGAGAGACCTAAAACTGAAGTAGAAACATTCTCTGAAACAGAAGTTCGCAGTGATATTGGCATAAATCAAACATCCACAGCAACAACAACAATTGCAATTGCTACACAATCATCATACGGCACCAGCAATCAACGTTCAACATCTTTGCTATTATCACGTTGTGGTACTAAAATTGAAATGGGCGCCCAGTCACAGTTATTAATAACACCCGGAACAATGGGTCAACTTTTATTTGAAGTGACTAATATGCGTAGTGAAGAGGTCTTCTATAACATTCAAGTAACAGATGAACGTCGCTTTTTGGTACGTTTATTGCCACAAAGGTATGTAGCCAAACAAAAAGATGAGATGCTGAACACAGGATCAAATGTGTATATAAATTTTATTCTATTCTATTTTTATAGTTTACAATTGAGACCCTTACAAACAGGCACAATCAGTTTAACTGTTTTAATACCAACCGGTACAGCCCAAGGGACAATTGATCGTATTACATTTACTGCGCACGGCAAAGAGACTTCGTCATTATCACTTGTCTTAAAAGTGGTTAACTCAATTGATGCTGAGGTAAAAGAACAAAAATAACATTACACATGACGAATGCTTTATGCAAATTTAATATTAACTAATTTAGGATACAACTGGACCAACTATAACATGGGAATTTGGTAATCGTTGCCATAATATTGCCGCTGAATCCATAAACTGTGCCGAACGTTTCTGGACTTTAGATATAACGGCTCAGGATTGGCAATCCGGTATTTTACGCTTGCAAGCAACGCCATCGGATGGACTCTTCTATCGCAATTCCTATACAGTTGGTTCAACTGACTTATTGAAAGCAAGTTACATGGCAACATGTTGTGAGCCAAAGGTCTTACTGCTTGCCTATGATGGTGCCGGAAATCAACGCGGTTACAATATAGATGTACGTGATATTGTGCTCACAGAGGCTTCTATAGCGGCCATAAGTTTGGGGGCCATTCTATTATTATTGCTACTAATACTTTTGATTGCCGGCATTGTTTGGTGTTGCCGCCGGCGTAAAGTGTCATTGGAATTGCCAACATATCGTTCCCATTCAACGCGCAGTATGGAATAGGCACGCGGCTTAAATTAAATTAATATTATTTTGTATTGTTTTTTTTTTTTTTTTTGCTTCACACATACATATGTATATTTTTATATAAAAAAAAAAGAAAATCAAGATCAAAAATAATAACAAAACCAAATGACATAATGAAATTGCATTTAAACTAAAGCAAGTGCAAGTGATTCAATTGAGAATGTAAAATTTCTAGCTCTTATCATTTTACGTGCCACAGCAACAGGTGTTTGTCTACCTTACAACATCATTTCATTTCGATTTACTTACCACGATTTATTTAAAAGTGTTGGATTTGTACTGTTGGTGGTGGTGCATGAAGCAATTGCTGGTAATCAGTTATGGATAATCATCAAAAGTTAGACCTGTCACTAAGAGGATTTTTTACAATACGCGTAAGACTTACACGACGTCACACTTGATTTATCTATTTTATACAATACATGTAAGAAAACAATCAAAGAAGGACAATCACGAATCAATTATTTCAAATATATCATATAAATACTCCAAATACACAAATATGAAAAAAATATTGCTCCGCCACAAAACGCACTGTTGTTGCTGCTCAACAATGCGATTCACTTGGCCATTTGCATATATCTTAAAGTTTAGCTGTAAAATGCGCAAGCTTTTAATCCAAATACAACAATGATGAAAAACATGTTTGCTTTAATGATAATTAACATTTATATCCATATACATAAATACATATGTTATATTAATACATATTTAAGGAAGAATTCAAACCAATTTCATGTAATGAATTTAAACCGGCTATTTCAGCTAGCTCGGATGTATTAAAGTTTCTGGTATTATTCACTTGCGTGACTCCTTAATATGTGATTTTGCACTCTTCCTCCCAACCAGACCATTGGAATACGTTCATGACGTATATCACTGGCATAGGCCACCACTACGCCAAGTTCATTTTCAGCAGACTCAATCATACAACTTGCCTAATTACTCTGGCCAATTACTCACCTGGTTTAAAGGATTTATAAATATCCACGCTTCCGTTTCTCTCACATAAGAGCGCACGATAGCTCGAATAGTTTCACCAACAGCAATTACGAAACGATCATACGGCTTACAATATCTTTCAAGTATGGAATGGACACGGAACTGCCTGGTTTTTTCACACATACCATTTTTATCTACAATGAAAATATATTAAAAGACATTTGAAAACCGGAATTTGAAAAATCTACTTACATTTTTTCTATAAACACTTGGCTTGATTATCACCCTACCCAATTTTGCTGCATGGATATAACCATCGTGCACAATTCGTCAATTTGACACAAAGATAATCACCTCATCTTCATCTTTACGTTATCCAATACTTTCTAAAAAAATATACGGATCCACACACTTGCTTCACGCGTTAGTAAATATAATGTTGCGAACTCAATGTCTCTTGTTAGTGCTGTGCTACGCTTTTGGTTAGTGTTGCAAAACGAAATTATGCGTTTTGGTATATTTAGTGCATTCAATCAAGAAAAGTTTGGTTAAAAGTTTGTTAATGCCTTTCGTGTAAAATTGGCAATTTCCATTTATATGTTACCGTGAGGTTATACCAAATAATCTCAGTCAATGGCATGAGGTTGAAATTAATACAGTGAGAATCACATAAATAAAAAATATTATTCATTCAGGCACACAACAGCAAGACATAAAGGCAGCCAACAGAGCCGGTGCAGCTATGCAAGAAATCCAAAAAATCGTAATCTTTGGTAAGAATGATTTAATTTCATAATTTTACTAATTTCTTGCGATTTCGTTTCCACAGGCGCACATATGAAGATGCCTTGGAATTGTCAGATATCAGTTTGGATGAAACGCTTGCGAAGAATCGTTTGCGTTTGCGCTTTCCTAATACATCAGTATTGGCTTTGCAAATAACTGAATGCGAACAATACATTAACATTCTGGTAGCCACTGGGAGTAGTCTCCATTGTTTCGATTTCCCATTATTCACTTCGAAAGGATGGCTTATCACCTTCACATCTAAGATATGCCATCATATTCGATTATGTTGGCTCTACTGTTGAATGCCCAATACATATTATATTTTGGACATTGCCATTGGGCAACATGAATTGCCAAAAACTGCTGCATGTCAATTATCTGTGGCAACAAATGAGGCTATATTCTCAGTAGCCTATTTATCGAAATTAATACTTCATGTCATGGGTAAAGATGGACGAGTCAAAACTACTGAACTAAGGGAACCAAATCTAATTCCAACAAACCTTACTCGTTCGCAAAGCCAATCTGACTGATGCCTGATGTTGTTGTCAACATTGATTATTGTCGTGTGATCTACTTGTGTCAATGTGACAAAGTGAAGAATTGCGTCTCTGGTCGGCAACTACATCGAATACAGTGGGTTCCTTAACTCTTTGTCAGAACAGCGACGCATTAGGAGGAGCTGCGCTCAATGCAATGCGTAAAATAAGTGAAACAGAGTTTTGTATTTATCTGTCTCGTTATTCAACTGGCGATTTTCTTTTTATACAAATCGAAAGAAGCGAACCCGATGCCAATCATTTCTATCTAATACAATACGCACCAGATTTCGATTTAACAGCGAATCAAACACGTATTTGGGCTAATAGTAACAGAGGACAGTACAGTGTTTCCAGTTATGGCTTACAATATGACATGAGCCGGGATTGGGTATCGGCTGCAATGGAACCATCCCTGGATGATCGTTTTAATGTCAAAATCGAACAAGGTACTGATCCAAGAGAAGCGTATGTATCACATATCTTTCATCCAGGCCGATTTGATCCAATCGTCATAATGAAATCACTTAACGTAAGTAAAATATGTAATTATTATTATATTTTAACAAGTTCTTTTGGTAATCGCTTATTCAATAATATGTTGCCATTTTGAAGGTAGTTATTTGATTCAAATCCGAACCTTCTGTTTGAATACCTATAATAACATGAAGTGAGAGTGTTTCAGCGGCAATAAAAGATCAGATGTTATTTCGATGGGGCAATGTCAAGGCCTATAAGGCGGTTGTTTCAAGTTCACAGAGCTTCTAACAAGTCACCAAAGATATGTGTGGCCTGGCATTGTCAAATGACATCAAAAAATTTACAAATACTACTGTATTTGCTTGCCTCCCGCAAAGCTTGAAAATCCCTCTAGCGAAAAAGTAGATGTATTATGAACTGGGTTGTTCAAATTACATATTAATTATTTTTATTTATTTTAGCTCTCGCACAAACCCATTAATAAACTCCTAAACGCTAAATGTACATGTAAAGAGTACATAGTATACACAAATCTATCTATCTATATATGCTATAGATACAAAAGAGAAAGAGAGGTGAAGAGAGAGAGAGAGAGAGTGAATTCGCAAGGAATGTCATATTAGTAATGAGCAATCCTTTATAAACAAGTACATAGTTGGTAGTCGAAATACCAGAATTCCCTTTGTCGTAAATTTCTTCTTGACGATCTTAAAAATACATACTTGTCAGGTAGAGAGATATTGTACTCAACATGCAACGATTGAAGAATTTGTTGGCTGGCGACATATTGACATCACCAGCTCACAAGAAGGCCATGTAACAAGTCAAATCTTAGTTTAATAAATCGTTTATCAGATATTCAAAATTTCTCTGCAATGAAAACTATTATTACCGCCTGTGATGAGAAGCTGAAGCGGAAATAGATAAAAGAAAACCTCAAGTTTCTGCATTTTTCTTCAATGTTAATTTCATCGCATCGGTAAGAAATTTGCTTGAAGTACTTAATCCGACGACGACGAACTTCTGTCAAAGAAGCATCTCTTCAGCTTCAGATTGTTGAATGATGGCCCAATTTGAGACAATTTTTAGAATATCATTTTACATATCTTTATCCCGTTTATCTCGGTAAAATGTTCAGTGACGAGCAAATGAAAGAAGATGTTATTTAAAATTCATTATTAAACTCCAATTGCAAACTTATATGCAAAATTAAAAAAAAATTCCCAATTCCTTATTCCATTGTACAAATTGATAATTACAAAGATTGCGAAGTTTATACCCTATGCATATCCTTATTCACATACATATATTATTTATTGCAGATGTTTCGTAGTAGTAACAGCGTAAGTTTGGATTTGAAGCAATTATCTATGAACAACTTGAAAGAACAAGTTTGCCATGCTATCTACGAAGATGTTCACAATGAATTAAGAGTCTACAGTGATGAAAACTATGTGATGACTGCCAGTCGCTTGTGGGAAACTTTCTATTCATGCTGTGAACAATATCATTATCAGCATACCGAGCCAGCTGGTCTAACTATATTCGAGTCTTTAGATGCTGTTTGCATAATTCGAAATCAAATGTTTTCATTGTTGCGTCCTTCCAATATGCTTGAACATATTGTATTCAGTGGCGATAGGAATATTGAAATGGATATCGTTTTGGAGAAATATTTTCCTGATGATTATAGTAAAGGCATGGATTTTGTCAATTTGTTATTGTTATTGGGACAAATCGAAGAATGGCTACCAGAAGTAACTAAAAATGATTTGAATAAGAAATTGTATCACTTGGAAATGCCATCGGTACTCATTGCCAAATTATCGGATGATATACTCAATAATCTCGGTAGTCCCACAGATGCAATAATGCCAAATGATTTTTTGGTCACAATAAGTCAAAAATTGGTAGGGATTGTAAAACTAGATGAGGCTATAACCATGCTCCATGATATCTTACGAAATACAAATTATGAAACTGAAGATATACAAAATTATTCAGGTAATTTTTATTAATATCCAGACATTCATTCTATATACTTTTCATTACTTCATTATCAAAACTGATCTAGGCCAAAAATTTGTTATCATTTGCATGCATCAAACTATCAAAATAATATTAAATTCTTATTTTGATTTAATTACAGCAATGTCTCAGTCAACAAGACAATTTCTTTCAATTGGTTCACTATTTGGTAGCGAACATGGATTATCAGTACTAACAGAAACATTCAAACAGAATGCAATATTAAGGTAAGTCATCAATCTCAATCGAAAACAATGATGATAAATGAAAAACTTCATTTATAATGATAATAGCATTATATACGCTTCCTGCAAAAGCCAAATTGGTTATCGGATAGACCGCTGGGTACTCCTTCTAGGTATTGTTCTAATCGGGCACAGATTAACCGCTCAAGAACTTTGCCAGTCATGCAAAGAGGTCTGTATGCACCGGCTTTCCATATTCTTGGGAATACCCCATCTCGTAGGCATCTTGTGAACAAATCCGTGAATGGTATTGTATTATGCTAAGCCTGGTGCTTCACTGTTTCCGAACCGCTCCACAGCTTGAATCACTTCTACATCGCTTCATTTAGCCCCTCTAATCTTTGACATTACCACCTTATATATTTCGCCCCAAAGATTATCATTCACTTTGTCACATATGTAGCTCTTTAAAACAGGAAGATTTACTCTTCTTAATCGCTTTTTTGAGTTCGTTACGTTTCATCTTAAATGCGTCACGTAGTCCTGCATTCTCCACAGTGTCTATACTTCTTTGGTACCGACGCGACGCCTCGCTTTGTGGCACTCACTCCTCAGTAAGTTGATCTCATTGTTCCATCAATATGCTGGTTTTCGGAGAGGATTTTGCTTTTTCCTGCAAATAGCGTCATCGTAGGCTTCACTAATATACTGGACTTTTAGATTTGCCTGCTGATTTACGGCACCGACTGTGTCAAGATTCGCATACAGCATCAATTTGAGAAGCTCTTCATCCAGAGTTTCAACATTCCATGAATTGGCTTGCACCTTTTTTTTTTTTTTTTTTTTTTTTTTTGTTTAAATTGCTCCTTTGACTTTGCTGTACTGGCAAAGGCTTATGACAATGATGGAACCACGACCATTCTTTTCAGTTAGTGTGTGTTTGTGTGTGTGTGTATGTATGTACGTCACAAAGAACATTGTTGTTACGTTAACCCTCCGATGAGTCAGAAGGGCCCTGGACTTTTTTCATTTTCAAACTGAAATTACTCCTTGATGGTCCATGGGAAGTATACCCGACCCCCAACATGTATTCCAAGAAAATCTTATGTAGAATCGTTTAAAAAAAGACGATCCGACCAATAGTTTAGTTTTTATTGAGATTTAAAGGTGATTAGTACGGGAACGAGTGAGAAGGTCCCTGGGGTTCTTTTTCATTTTCAAATTGAAATTACTCCTTGATGGTCCATGGGAAGTATACCCAACCCCCACACGTGTTCCAAGGTAATTTTATATAGAATCGTTTTAAAAAAAAAAGTTCAAGGCGATCCGATCAATAGTTCAGTTTATATTGAGATTTAAAGGTGATTAGTTTTTTGTTTTGTTTTAACCTTAATAAAAGCTTCACACAAAAGGTCTACTCTCTAGTTACTTGATCTATAGAGCCAGCGTGATGTCTGACAAGGAGTCTGTCCACAAGATGTATCTAGTAAAATGTAGCATAAATAGTGAAGAAACAATTCAAAAAAGTGATTAATAATTTAAACACAAAACCACCTATTTGCTACTCCTTGTAAAATCATTTAAATATATTTTTGAGTAAACTTAAAATGAATTACCAATTTTTTGAAAACTGTGCCAAGTTACAGATGATTGTCAATTATGGAATTATAAATGGTGAGGCCTTTGTGATTTCATCTATTAGTCATTTGGAAGTAATATCGTTAGGATTGCACTTACCATATTTATGTCTATGGAGTCATACTCGCAGTATTGATGGATGGATGCTTTTGCTCAGCACTTCCTTTTTAGCAGCCTTAGCATCTTCTAAAGTTAAATCTAAGTGTACATACAAATAATCTTTAAACTTTCCTACATTTATTCTAGATTTGTATTATGCCGTAACTTGGCTATTTTAGAACAAACCATAATTGATACTTATCTCGCGAGCCCAGAAGTAGTGGAGGCACTTCGTAACGACTTGATGGTAGATACACTTCAATTGATGCAGTTATATTACATTATTGTATGGATAACTGAGACAACAGTACGTTTAGAAACACCACCAACATTGTAAGTTTTTAATAATAATAAAATAATTTAGTTATAGTTTAATAATAATAATACTTTCTGTTCTCAAATGTGTATAGAGAAACATCGTTGGAGGCTTTGTGCCGTGTACAATTGAAAAATAAAGGAAATCGTTTATTTATACATTATGATAAACGTCTTGGTCGCACTACAGTTTTGCATATGTTTCTCAAAACAAAGGGTCTACATGTGGCCTTATCAAAGTTAGTTACATCGAATACATTTGTAGAAGGTTCCACCTTTAATCAAACACTAATGCCACTTGTTGATGATTTTGTTTATAGACTTCTGTAAGTATACATAAGTATTATGTTTCCTTGAATCATTATTTATCAGTATTCATTCCATTTCTTTCGTGCATTACACAGATGGGTAAACAATAAGGACTTTACATTTGGTGAATGGCTTTATAATTCTGGTCAACTTATTGTTACACAAGATTATGGACGTCTGTTAAGCACTTGGTGTGAATTTAATACATACTCAAGGCAATATCTTGTTGGCATTGCATATTTGGATTCCGGAGAAGACTATAAGGCTTATGAGTATTTTCTGTCTGCCGGACGCGGTGTTTTGAGAGAGAGATTCTTATTTCAGACATTTTTGAAGAACACAAAGATGTATGAAGATTTGGATCAAAGTTGCATGGACAATACATATATTGAAATGAAAAATAGGAAGTTATTTAATCGAGCAATGGCACATTTCTATTTTAAAATAACGCAATTATTTGAAGAACATCAATCCTATAATTATATAATAAAAATGTCAAATGTTGCTCTTGGTTTGCTGGATAAAAATGATGAATATACGCCAATGTTTCAATCGATAATATTTAACAATCACATGGTGTTGGAACATTATGAGGAGGCATATCATTCATTGGTTTTTAATGTTGATGTGTCGCGACGGAAAGTTGGATTGCGTCAATTGGTTTTGAAATTATTAGAGAAGAAACGTTTGGATTTACTTGTTCGTTTCCCCTACACTGGAATGATGGATGATTTTGAGAATATTATCGAGACACGTGCACGCACATTGAGCATGGAAGGAAATGTTGTTTATGACTTTATTTATGCCTTTCATATAAATAATGAAAATTTTCGAAAAGGTAAAGTTGCATATTTTTATGATTATTTTATTCATTTATGTTATAATAAATATTTCTATTACAGCATCAGCCATTATGTACGAACAGGCAATGCGCTTGAAACTTGATTTGAATCCAACGGTGGATTCCTTGGATAGACTCATTTCATCTTTGGCTATTTGTATCAATGCTTTGTTGATAAGTGATCCAAAATATCGTTGGATTGTTAAGCCAAAAGTGGGTGATGAATTCATATACAAGGAAATTGAGGATCATGAAGTCATAAGTGATGAACTTGATAATGAAAATATGGCTGTCGATGATGATGATACTCATAATGAAAATCGTGATGGTAATGATATTGGTGATCCTAATGATGAAAACAATGATGATGCTGATGATGATGTTGTTAGACGTGACGTTGTGTATTATAATGATAGACAAACAGACATAATAATTATCGAAGTGGATGATCTGCGTCGTGAATTATATCATGCTGAGGCATTGAGACAACTCGCTCCACATCGGAAAGATATAAAAAATTTCAAAAATGCCAGCGCCAATGATTTATCCTATTTATTGGCGACAAATGGTTTATTTACTTCTGCCCTAAGACTTGCAAAAGCTTTCAAAATTTCAATATTGCCGATCTTTGATTGCTTATCTTTGGCTTGTGTACGTTTAAGTCAACAAAAAATAACATCAAAAGATTGCTGGTATTGGTTACAAGAAAATGATTTAAAAGGTTTGTTACACTCACTTACTTGCATTGATGTATTTCAATCGTTTCATCACTTATTATTTATTTTATATGAAAAATATATATTTTTAGAGCTACCTAATCGTTCAGAAGCCTCAGATGTCGCGTGGTTATTCTTGCAGTCACTTATCGAAGAACATGAGTTGCCCAATGAATCGTCAATACATAAAACTGTTGTCAGCAAATTGTTAACCTTGAATTTCTCAATACCCCAATGGCTTCTGAATTCATATAAATTACGGAATTGTTCACAACTTTTGTATTTGTATGTTAAGCATAATCGGCTTTTTGAGGCAGTTGATCTCGCCCGTGAAATGATAAATGCCATGTTGGGCATTGGTACTGAGTATTTTAGTTTCGAAATGAGTTTGGGTTCAAGTAGTCCACCAATGGCTCTGCCAGCTAGAACTATTGATATGCTATTCCAACGTCTAACAGCTAATGTCAATGTGCATGTTAATTATAAATTGGTAAATAATATTTTATTTTGTTCTCAATCTTTTGAATTATTTATATTTCTTGGTTTTAGGCTCTTGACACATTGGAGCAGGCAGTTGCGGACTACGCAAGATCTGTGCTTAATGTTACTGAGAGTACAAAAATGGCAGCTGCCATGATGGAAAAATCAGGAATGGATTTGAGTTAATTATCAAACTCACTCACACACCGTCACACCATCATCGTCCCTTTCAACTTTCTTCATTGAAAGATTTAGACTTTGACTTACTATTAGTTTTTTTGTTTGTTTTTTTCATTTTATTGGAATTTATTCTTTTAAGTCTAGTTGTATAAAAATAAAGAATGGAATACATACTAACTACTAAATAAACTTAAAAGTCATCTGTCATCATAGATTCAGCAATAAATTTCTTAAAAATGCTCATAAATTGTGCAACGAATGCTTCTAAATGGAAAATATGCTTGGAACCATTTTGCATGCGATGTTCATGGAGTGCTGCATATTCCAGGGTCTTCGCTTTGATGGACATATCGCAATTGCATAAAATTTGCTGAACTAAACCACGAAAGACCATATGGGGTGGGACGCCTTGTGATAGAATCTCATAAAGCCGCTCACGGACTTTTTCAAGTTTAGCTGGTGTTTGCTCTTGGACAATTTGATTTGCAGTCTCACGCAGATACACTTGCCAATCGAGCTCAACAATTTTTTGCTGGGCAGTAAATGGATATTGTTGTACTTTGCATGCTTCCATCATCAGCAAGGCACGGCGCAGATTTTGTTCTGATTTCTCAATGATACGTTTAGATAACTCTGTTGGTAGTGTAAGGCCTTCTCGCTTGCATGTGCTTTGAAGAACGGTATTCATTTCATCTTCAGACGGTGCTGCCACACGAATGCCAAGGCAACGTGATCTTATGGCCGGAATAACGCGTGATGTTGAGTTCACCGACAATATTATGCGGCAAGTGGCAACATACTTTTCCATTGTACGACGCAAAGCATGCTGAGCATCTTTGGTTAGTTCATCGGCTTCGGATAATATGATTACTCTAAAGTCACGTTGACTCCCGGTATCAATTTGTTGAGTTTGTGCCACTTGTTTGATTAATTCGATGACAACAACACGATCATAGATACCTGCATCGGATGGATTCACCTCAAAGTGATAGTTACTATTTATTGTCATAATGCTGATTTTCTTATTTGAAGGTGTTGAAAATGTGACAGTCTCATTACGCAGACGTTCAACACCTGATCCATAGAGTTCACGTAGCACAGCCATAATGCGTGTCTTTTTACCAGCGCCAGAAGGACCATAAAACATTAAATGTGGGAAATCATTTTGTTTGCATAAATTTTGTAAATTCTCTGCTTGCTCCTAATTTTGTGTGACAAAACAATATTAATATTTTCATTTCAACCATGTGCAATGAATGCAATTCTAAGTTATATTAATATTGACCTTATGATAATCCATTTTGGAAAGCTCTCGCGGACGATGTTTGTCTACCCAAAGCGCCATTATATTCTTTTGTTTTTTTCTAATTAAACTTTTATTATTATTGTAAACAATTAATAAATAAATAAAAAAAAGCTTGGCCGGCAATTCTTGCGCGCCTTTTACTTTACTCTTCTTCTTCTGCTTTCAATAAGGAAATTGTCATTCATTCATAAACACAGTGTTGAATAAGGCAAAATAATCCAGTGTTATGTAGTGTAAATAATTATCGGTTTGGTTGCAATGCTATAAACTGTAATATCATCATCTTCCTTCAATAGATGGCGTGCAGGAGAAGTTAGTTACATTTAAAACACTCGAAATTTAACAAAAATATAGAAGAATCTAATTATATGTACATATGTATTTACAAATACATAATTTAATTAATGCATTTCTTGTAACTACATATTTTTTTTATTGAATAAATTTGGTTAACTTTCTTTTGTTTTAGTCACACTACTTGAGTTAGTCTCTTTGCTTTCTGTACTTGTGGTATCATTTGTTGCTTTGGATTCATGAATTTTGCGCATATGTTTCTGAAGATTTGTGCTTGCACGAAAACCCTTCTGGCATATGGAACATCTCATTGGCCATTTAACGGCATGAGTTAATCGATGTTTACGCATCGTTTTGCGAGCTGCAAAGCTTAAATCACATAAATCACATTTAAATGGACGCAACAGCAAATGCACAGCACGATCGTGATCCTTTAAATGTGATAGTTTCGTGAAAGTTCTTCCACATTTGGTACATTGATAGCCATTGGCTTTATGTTGAGCTAAATGCTCCTGCAGTTCTTCGATAGTCGATTTAGCACGATAGCAAATGGGACAAAGTAAATTTGGATCAGTTGTATGCTTTTCCATATGAATTTTAAGATCAGATGGTTGACGAAATGTTTTCTCGCAATGTTCACACTTAAAGGGACGCTCGCCCCGATGACCCATTTCATGGACACTCATTGTCTTTCTGGCCGCAAATGTTTTGTCACAGAAACTACACTTGAACGAACGAATACGATGGTGCACGGCTTTAATGTGATCACGAAGATGATCTTTGCGTTTGAATGTCCTTGAGCAATAGTCACATTTGAAACGTCTTATATCACTGTGAGCCTTAGCCACATGATCACTGAGTGCACCTTTTGATACCAGAACCAGATGACAATCTGAGCATTGCCATTTTCTATATTTCAAATTCAATTGTGTTGTTGCTTCCTTTAGACTACAATCGATATCATGTATCTTGATATAATGCCGACGCATGTTGGCATATCTGCTGAAATTCTTTGAACATTTATCACAAACGAAAGGTTTCTCCAAACCCTCGTGTTCGCCACGAACATGGGCCTCATACAAGATAACTTTTCGAAATCGTTTTCCACATTGTTCGCATTCAATAACTTTGCATGAAAAGCGTTCTTCGCTTTGCTGTTTTGATGGCGTTGGAAATGAGTCTGTTGTTGTTGTTGATTGATTTGATGCTTTGCATCTTTTTTTTGATGTAGGAGTTGATATGCTACTGTCTTCAGAGTCATCATCATCATCATCATTTGAGTCATTCTCTCTAGTTGAAGGCATTCTTAGTTTACGGGTTCTTAAAACTCTGCCAGCATTTATTGAAGTAATATTTTCATCATTTATACTGTCATTTGAATTGGAATTTTTATCTGCATCAAATAATGTGTTTTCATAGTCGCTGTCACTCTCATCAAAGTCACTGACATTCTTAGACACGAGGCCCAGGTCTTTTTTATTCTCATTTAATGGATCATGGTTTGGCTGTAATTTAAGAATTTATAATTTTTGGATTTTATACGATTTTCTAAATGAACTTATTATTGAGTATTACCTCTTCTTCTTCTTCTTCAATCTTTTTGTTGTTTGCAACCACAGATTCTTCATCAACAAGTAGTAAGATTGTTTCAGAACTTAAGTGATCAACTTCGCCCATATCATGTGCCTTAGGACTGTTGCTGCTCTGCTCTTTTGTTAGCTCCTGAATGTTGTTCAAGTTCAAACTAATATTATTTTCTTCATTGTTACCCAATATATTGTCGAGATATTCCCTTGACTCTTGGGCAATACGTCTAAATTCAGAAAAACTTCTTAGTTTCCTAAAGCATTGATTGCACAAACGTTTCGGCGTATAATCGACACCATTTATGTTAATCTCACAGCAATTCTTTAGCCAATCCTGCAGGCGATTATCTTCCAGCAAATCATAACCACCGAGTACACCATTTATAGAACGACAACTTTTTAAGCATGTTATACAAAACCATCGAAGCTTGAGCAGATTATCAGCACTGACTCGGTTTTCAGCGATGACTTCTTTATAGGCAACTGAGGCACAATATGATTTATCTTGGAACCCATAAAATAGACGCACTTTTGTATAGCAGGGATTGCACAATGATTTGGTATAATTCTTTGATTGATTACATTGATCTAACGATGATGATGATGATGATGAAGTTGTGGCCTGAAACCATTTGTTCAATTCTATGTCATCCTCTTCGATCGTCTTTTTCTTATTTTGTGGCAATTCCAACAGACACGAAGAACAAAATTTATCAACCGTTGCACGTGTAATTGGCAACATATTTCTATAATAACAAAAATCAATTACAATTAATGAATCAATCGTTAATAATTAAAACATAAATAATGAAAAACAAAAAAATGATAATATGCATTGACAAAAAAATTCATTTTGCTTACCAAAACTTTAGTAATAGACAATGTTATTATTATTGTTGATTAATTGGGATTTTTTAGGACATTTTGACTTGTTGACGATTTTAAGCACTGGCTCTCACTTGATATTGATTACTTCTTATCTCTTTTTTTCTTTTTGCTCAAATTCGTAAATTCGTCAGCGTTTCGAGAGAAAACCAAAACAAAGGGAAACACAAAACCTGAAATTGTGAATTTTCTTTGTTAAAACGAACGCGTTGATTTGCATTTAGTCAAAAATTTGTGACATTTTGTAAAGCAATAAAGAAGAAAAATGGGAGCTGCATTTCTGCCTGTGTTGTTCTTCACCGCCGTCTGGGGCACTGTGGGCATTGGCATGCCAATAATGACACCCAAGGGCCCACACCAGAATCTAATACGCTGCATCCTAATGTTGACCGCAGCCACATGCTGGCTATTCTGGTTGTGTTGCTACATGGCACAAATGAATCCTCTGGTTGGACCCAAACTAAAGCAAAATGCTGTTCTGATGATTGCCAAATCATGGGGTAATGGGCTCAAGGAAGGCTAGGCTAATGAAACCATGCAATTAAACAATAAATCATCCAATCAACCAACAGACGCAGACCCAGCGGAGAAATAGTTAAATGATGATGATGATGATGGGCGTAATCTCACTTAGTTGCATAAATCATAATACCATAACATAACATAACAACAACAACAATTTAATAATAACAAATATAATCGTCGTTAGTGTTGTTGTTTTGAACATTTCAAATGTAAAATTTATTATATGTATTAATAGTTTCTTTTTTTTTTCTTAAATGCTTTCTGCATTTGTGTCATTTGTGAAATACAAATTACAAATTGTTGATTTAATTAAAGATAGAAAAAAATTTTTTTTGTGTTATGTTAACAGTCTTTGTTTTTTTTTTAAATGGCAATAAGATATTTCATTAATTCACCAACTACACGAACATTTATGCTATTTCCCAATAATTTATATTTCTGGCGAGTTGTGGTTTTTGTTGGAAATTCGAATTCCTCGGGAAAGCTCATAAGGCGTGAGACTTCACGTGGTGTAAAGAAACGTAATTTTAGGCTCTCTAAGAGCTGATTGCGTTCTTGATGCCATTGATTTTGTTGTTCTTTATCTTGATCTTGATCATCTTCTTGAGTTTTAGTTGTGTTTTGCTTTTGAAAGATGAGATTTTCAATAATATTGATTTGGAGAAAAATCATATCAGTTTCTGATTTGTCCAGAGGCGTGTACACTGAGCCAGTTCCCTCAATATAATGTGTATAGCCTTTGGTGAAACACATTGTGTTAGTTGATGAAGAATGCACAATGTCCAATAACCAAACACGTTTCTTGAGAACATCACATGGAATAAGAAAATGTTCTAGAGCCGCTGGATTTTCAGTTTCCAAGATACTTGCTACGCTATAATATTTGTGGATAATAGTAGTTTGCATGCTTTTGGGAATTTTCTCACACGGTGGGCCATCATTATCATCATCATCTTTGATGTCAAAATCTTGGCCTTTGCGGGCCAGGCAATAATATCGAGTACGCGAATTCGGTACACCAAATTGTGTTGGAGTCAATATATATTCACGCCAATAGAAACCAGCAACTCCCAGAGCTTTAATATATTGTTCACGAGCCAGGGACTTCTCAAAGCCTTTAACATTTTCCATTAGAATGTATTCCAGTGTCTTGCACTCAGGCAAAATTGAGCAAATGTGGCACAATGCATCGGAACGATTATCGGCGAGATCACGTTGTAAGCCTTGGCGTGTATGCGGTTGGCATGGAGGTGACATTACTAACATATTAACATTTAAATCTTTAAATAATTTACTTGTCACACTTTGGACGTTGTTGTTGCGTACTTCCGTGTTTTTATGATGATGGCGATACACATCATTGGCTACGGTATTTATGTCTATGGCAGTGACTACAGTAGCTGGAAGTTTGGCAACTAAAAAAAGGGAACAAACACCCTCTTCAGATTTGATATGTTATTTAAATATTTATAAAATTATATTTTACATACATTCCAGAGCATAATGCATGCCACCAATGCCACTAAACAATTCCAATACACGCAATTCAAGAGGTTTTTCATTATCCTTGTTATTCTTTTCTTGATCCATTGTCAATGTTTCTTTCAATGGAAAATTAGAATTTTTGAACCATAAGACTTGATAGTATAAATCTACAGTCTAGAAGGTTCTTCCAACGATTGTAATTATTATTTCTGCGAAACAGAGTTTACCAGAACATGAACAGAACACCATACCCTTGAAAAATAACGATTACCCTTGATAAAACTGCCAGGGCTGGAGAAATATACCATATGATTTGGCACGGCTTAGAAAATGTTTCAAATTTCAAAGGTTTTGTTTATTTTTGAACAGAAATACGCTAATATTTATTAACTGTTTATAAATATATGAGATTTTATAATAAATAATCATATAATAAATTGTAATAAGTTATAAGTTCTTCCAAAAAAAAAATAGTGTTTGCTACCAAAATTTTAGTAAAGTGAGGCCAAGTCGCAAATATAGTGTAAGTGATGCCAAGTCGCAAATATAGTGTAAGTGATGCCAAATAGATAATATAGGCAAGTGATGCCAAATAGCTAATATAAAGCAAGTGCTGCCATTAGAAACTAAGAAGAAAAAAGTGCAAAATTTCAAGTGCTGCCAAATTCAGTTATACTGACAATTCAAATATTTATTTAAATGACTGATTGACTCGGCGATGTATTATGTATGTATACATAAATTTTGAATTGTTTTGTTTGTTTGTTTTTTTTTTGTTTGTATTAAATTTTATTGTTACAAAAATGTGTTGTTATACATTACACAACTATATGCTTACATAGACATTTAATGTTTACACGACGAAAAAAAAAAAAAAAATATATATATTAAAATAATTATAATAGTAATAATAATTATAATAAAAAATTATAAACATGTTTCTGTGGTTTTTGTTGTCTGTTTGTTTCATGTTTTGTATTATGTTTTGCTCTAACTTTTTTTTTAAATATTTTTTGTTTCAATAAATAAAATTAAATACAAAATGGTTGTTTTTGTTTTTTTTTTATTTTTTTGTTTTTGTTATTGTGCTTAAAATTTTGTATTTTTGTTTGTTTGTTATGTGTGTGTTTTGTGTGTGTGTGAAAGAAAACAACAATACAAATATACAAAGTGCAAAAAAATTTGAAAGAATTTGCAGAAAGAAAAAGAGAACATAAAAGGACTTTTAAAAGTTAGAAATGAATAAAAATACATACATACATACAGCTACGGTCAAAATAATAGTAGCGCTAGTTAATGTACCAAAAATATTTTTTTTTTTAAAGTATGATGTGTTAATGAGAAAATCATAAGGAAATAATAACAACTTTACAAAAGTTCAATTAATTTGCACGGTCAAAATAATAGTAGTGCTTGGACAAATATTGAGAAAAAAATCATTTCGTTGCTTCTTAATACCAGAAAAGTTTACAAAAAGTAAATATTATTAGTTTATAACAATTTACAATAGTAACTGATCAAAATTTTTAGTCATTTCTTTTTTTACAATGGGTCGAGGCAAGCACTGTACACCTGAACGGCGTACACTCATAAAAAAATTGATTTCTGACAGAAAAACGTACAAGGAAGTTCAAAACATGGTAGGTTGCTCTCCTACAATGGTGCGTAATGCTATAAAATTCATATCAGGTATTGAAACACGTGGACGACCTCGCATTATGTCTGAAAGATTAGTTACCCGTGTAGTAAGATACTTAAGGCAGAACCTATTTCAGTGCTCTATAAAATAAAAAAGGAATTAAATCTGAATGTAAGCGTAGAAACCATACGGAGATGCTTGAGGGAAAACAATTTAAATGCTCGGAGCCCAAGAAAAGTGCCCTTTTTAACAAAAAATCATCTAGCCGCACGAATTAAGTTCGCCCATGATCACATTGATTGGGCATTACAGAAATGGAGAAACATTTTATGGCCGGGCGAATCCAAAATTGTACTTTATGGTGGATCTGGATCTCGTCAGTATGTCAGGCGGCCGCCAGAGTCTGAGTGGCAACCAAGATTCACAACAAAAGCTGTAAAAGACGGAGGAGCTCGCATTATGATCTGGGCTTGTTTTTCATATGACGACAAGAAGCCAATATATTGGATCAAGGATATCATGGATCGGCACCTGTATGTGCATATAATGCAGGAGATAATGCTGCCATATGCTAGTGAAGAAATGCCACTGATTTGGGAGCTTCAGCAAGACAATGACCCTAAGCATACAAGCAAAGTTGCCAAACAGTGGTTGCAGGCCAACGGAATAAATGTACTAGAATGGCCTGCACAGTCGCCAGATCTCAACCCAATTGAGAATTTGTGGTGCGACGTGAAGAATGAAGTTGCCAAACGTCTACCCAATAATGTTCAACACTACTATTATTTTGACCGTGCAAATTAATTGAACTTTTGAGAAAAAATTTTTTTTTATTGTCATATGACATAAAGTTGTTATTATTTCCTTATGATTTTCTCATTAACACATCATACTTTAAAAAAAAAATATTTTTGGTACATTAAAACACCACTTCATTCATTTTTTTTTATCAAATTCATTTTCCAACTAGCGATACTATTATTTTGACCGTAGCTGTACATATACTTAAAGAATATTTAAAATTCTATTGACTTTATGATAGTTTTTTCAGTGCACACACACAAATTAAAGGAGAATTGTGCGGGGGGGTCATGGCTACAAGCAGCGGCATCTAAAGCATTTCTTCTGTGTTCTTTTTGTGCTTTCTATCTCATAATTCTTATTCTTAAACTTTAATTTTGCTGTCCTTGGCTTATCCTTGCACAAACATACATACATATATAAATTTGTTTATGTGTATGTTTGTTTTCTGTTTTTTTATTTTTATTTTTTATAAATTTAACTAATGCGTAGCGCCGCTTTTGTGGGCCAAATATAAGAAATAAGTGCCGGCAGCATAAGCCAAAAAGTTAAATAGACCAAAGACACCAGCAGCAATGTTCGAACCATGTCCGAAGGCCGATGAATAAGGATATGCCGACCATTTTGCCAATTGAACAACAAAGGCAATGAAATAGAGAACCGTGCAGATGCCAGTGTTGATCAGTTCCTAAAAGGAAAGAAATATTAAATTACTTAATTTTTATTAATTATCGAAATTAAATGTAGAGAATATTACAAAATAAAGTAGTCATTTAAAAAGGATGTTTTCGTTTTTTTTTTATATATGTACAAGTTCATCATCATCATATTAATCATTATTATGTACAATATACTTACATAATTGTACCTAGTTAACAGAAAGCAAAGCTTTACTGCTTAGTATTATCAGTCAATATGTTAATTTATCTCTGTAAGATCTCTCTGTTAAATCCTGAATGTTATTAACAGTAGTCTCAATGCACTTACGTTTGAGCAATTTGAGTTAAATTTTATTTTGATGTTATGTTACTTAGCAGTCTAAATGATATCATCAAAATAAATGTTATTTAACAGTCACACTTAATACATGTTATTGGGTTGGTTGCCTGACTGATATTGGTAAGTAGTACTTACTTACTAAGTACTTTAAAAAATGTTATGTAAACAAAATATGTTACTTTGTTGCACTGCACGTGTACAGTAACTTAACAGAGGTTGTACATCATGGGCATGCAGAAAATAATATATTTTTGTTTATTTTAGTCATGTCTGGTCATGGAAATGGAAAATTTATCAAAATGGAGCACCGGGGCACGTATTGTATTACAACAAATTTCATATTTTTGTTGAAAAATTTTTATTTTTCAATTTTTGGACAAATAAAGGGCATTCAGAAAATGAAGCAGGACACGACGCTTGATCGAGCTTGAATTGTATGTTCGATCTTGTCGCTGCTGTTATTGGTTTCAGCTTACAATTTTGCACGAGCATTTTTGACTAATGCGCATTTTACCATTTTCCTCTCTCTCCTTTTCTACACTCTCGATATATTGGGTGTATGCATATGATTCCGCCCTTTCCGATAGTTTCGCTAGTATCGCCGCTTACACTTGCACACTAAAATACTAATACTTGCATTCGATAGTGCCTTCTATCAGCTGTTAAACACAGTGTATAACATTCGGTGGAAGCATAAACAACAAATATTTCTAATTCATTGAAAATGTCGAGTTTTATCCCAAGTAAACATCATTTGCGGGAGGTTTTATTGCACTATTTTGTTGCAAAGAAAAGTGCAGCGGAAACTTATCGTTTGCTTGCTGATGTTTACGGTGAGCATGCTCCATCGAATACAACTTGCAAAGAATGGTTTCGACGATTTAAAAATGATGATTTTGACATTGAGGACAGAGAACATGGAAAACCACCCAAAAAATTTGAAGATGCTGAATTGGAAGATTTATTGACCGAAGATTGTTGTCAAACACAATCAGAATTGGCAACAACATTAAATGTTGATCAATCAACTATTTCAAGACGTTTGCAAGCAATGGGAATGGTTCAAAAAGTCAATAACTGGGTGCCACATGAATTGAAAGACCGAGACATCGAACGTCGCAAAACCATTTGTGAAATGCTGCTTCAAAGACAAAAAAGAAAAGGTTTTTTGCATCGGATAATCACGGGAGATGAAAAATGGATATATTACGAGAATCCTAAACGCAAAAAATCTTGGCTGAAGCCAGGTGAGGCCGGCCCATCACAGCCAAAGAAAAATATTCATTGTACCAAGGTTATGCTCTGTATTTGGTGGGATCAGAAAGGTGTTGTGCACTATGAGTTGCTGAAACCGTCTGATACTATCACTGGCGATGTTTACAGACGACAACTAATGCGGTTGAAGGTAGCTATAGAAGAAAAACGACCGGAATGGGTGAATAGGCATGACAAATTAATTCTTCAACATGACAACGCCAGACCGCATACGGCAAATGTTGTGAAAACATATTTAAATGGACAAGACTGGGAAGTGCTACCCCACCCGCCATATTCACCAGATATAGCCCCTTCAGATTTTCATTTATTTCGAAGGATGCAGTCTGATCTTACGGGAGAGCGATTCACTTCTTATGAAGATATCAAAATTTGGCTTCATAATTGGATTGCCTCAAAAGACCAGGACTTCTTTATGCAAGGAATCCGTAAATTGCCTGAAAGATGGGCAAAGGTTGTAGCTGCAGATGGGGCATACTTTGAATAAATAAATTTTCCTTTTTCTAAACAAGCAAATTTCTTTTGTTTTCACAAAAAAGGGCGGAATCATATGCATACACCCAATACATGAATGAATTTTATTAATTATGTTTTTTTTCTTGTACGTATTTAGTACTAAATAAATTGTCAAATCTAATTTCAGGCAACCAGGCGCACAGAAACACTAGTGAGAAAACGAAAACCATAACAAAACCAGCGTGCAAACGAAAAGCCAATATTTTTCTTTTCTTATGCATTTACTTTGTCTAAAGGCACCTAAACACGATCCTACATTGCTTGTCCAACGTGCGTATACGTATGGCAACCGTACTTTAATAAATTTCATGTTACAATTCCACCAAATCGCACTGGCCGAACTCTGGCAACCTTCCCCTTTCAATTGGCCTCTTTATATGGCTCACATTGTTCCAGATGCAATGATCATGAAGGAGAAAGTGTCCTCTCTTTGAAATTTGTACCAAACTTTCTGTACAACTACCGGTTGTCAATAGAGGAAGCTTGGGTTTTGGTTGGGAATAGGGTATGACATTACATGAAATAGGTAAACTGCAATTAGTAGGTTGCTTTAAAAGCAGATGCTTCAGAGAATTTGTCCTCTAAAACTGTATCCGGTTGCCATCTGATCTGCTAAATCAATTTAGCAATTGTGATACAAAGTAAACAGAGAGCACTCTGAGTCCACTACACACAGCAATATTAAAGGTTAGTTAGACTATCCTTCTGTATAAACTGTATACATCAACGACCATGGCATCCTGTAAGCTTTTACTGCAAAGTATGCTTACTAATATGCTTAAGATACAAATTAAAACCATTGGGCATGGAACTGGGAACTGGCTGGTAGTCATGCTAGAAGATTTATTGACACCATATCTTACAATGACTTTTGTATTTAGAATTAGATCTCAGACATGACGAAGATTAAACGAACAAGTATTTATATCGCAATAAAAGTTGGATTCAAGAAGAATCTAGCGGTAGAAAGGATACCTCTAATGATATCCCAATAGAAATTATCCGTCCCTAAGATAATCAATTATTTGTGAGTTAATTCTAACCTCAATGTCAAAAAGTGAAGAAAAATGAAATTTCAATTTATATTTCGAATTTTTTTACCTTTTCATTTCTTGTCAAAACGAAGTTAACTTTTCGAGTTATGTTCAATTTTTTATCATAATAAAATGTTCTTTGCTTGAAAATTGTTCGTCTGATAAATTTTTGTAAAATTTTCTTTTCTCAAAAATTATTAAGTGTTTATAAAAGTTTCCAAAATTTTGATTGCAACACGATGTATTCAAATCTACTCGAATATGTGATGAGGAGCAAACCTACAGCCCGGGATTTCACATATATTAACTGGTTCATCGATAATTTGCTTGATATATATGATTATATATTATATGTGTTCGTATTTTTCATTGTTGCTTGGCTATTTGTTGTTTATGTAAGACACAATCATCCAGATATATTGGAGCGATATTATAAAAATAATTATGCTGGTATCGTGCCCATACTATTCATGAATCGGATAAGAGGTAGAGACATGACGGATAGACTCCGTATGAAGATATTGATTAGAATAATTGACGCATATATTGGAAAAAAATCTGCACAAGTGATTGAAACCACACGTCTTTTGATTGTGACTCAGATAATGAACTTAAAGATGGGAAGAATGTCAGAATTAGCAGCTGACCTACGTATGTTGATGTTGAAGAAACGATTTGACAGATATGTTGAGTATTATTCAAAAGCTTCTAATGGCACAAGGCGTGAACGGCGCATACGACAAGTGGTGAGGTTCAATGGAACTTTAGTAGGACAAGGGACAAATAATAAAACAAATGTTGAGGGCGAACCGAAGCGTCCTCTGAAAGGATTCTTAAAAAAGCCGAAAGTCACTAGCGACATGGTAGTTAACTGTACTCAACTACAATATCCGCAGTATGTGCGGAGTAAAAGCGCTGACGCAATTACTCCATATTCGCATAGTTCTAAGAAAGAAAGCTGTGCCACGGCCTCTCCTGTCTGGAGATATTAAATCTTCTCCTGGAAACAAATTCTGTGCCACACTGAATATATGACAAACTTTGAATCAATCATATGACCATACAAATTTAAACCACATCACCGGATAATACAAACTACAGCAACAACGTGTCACGCAAAGGTTGTATCAAGCTTGGATGATACCCATTGGAAATAAAATGTAAAACACCCCTCGCTATAGATGAACCAAATCCGAAGTTATGAAAAACTATACTAAACAAGTGCCGCGCTAAGGATGCAAGAAACTAGACGGAATTTAAACTCATTTCACAGAAAGTTTAGATGAATAACAAAAACATACTTTGAATCATACAAATTTTGGACCACCCCACCTGATAATACAAACTACAACATAAGTCACTTCAAAAAGCAATGCTGACATTGAAGTGAATGTCTATATATAATTTTTTGATTGTACCGAAAATTTTCTGAGTAACTCATGTAAAAATAAATACTTAACGTTTATAAAAAACTGATTATATCGATTATTGTTATCTTACTAAAAAATGTTATCTTTGGTGATTTGTTAATATGAAGTGATTTCGGTACAAAAACCCGATCTCTCATAGGAATCTATTGATCTGGTAATAATTCTATTCATGGTGTGAATTCAATTTATTGATAGATAAATGGAATAGATTGGATAGATTTTGGATTAATTTTTGATCAAGCGTTTCTGCTTACTTCGGTAGGAGCCCCCTGCATTGCACACATCAGCTTAGTTGCGATTTTTTACTACATGTTCCTTGCAAGAGCTTTCATTCAAATCCCTACACCTTAGCTTCTTTATCCATATGCATGTGGTTAAAATAGCGCACACTCTAAATAATGATGCACTTGACAATGTCAGTATCAGCATTCAGATCACATAGCTTACATCAGACCAAAGACTGTTCTCGCGAATACCCTAGGTGCAGAAACATTAGTTTGCAACCCGAGCCATGCTTCTGTACAGAATATATGTTGAAGAGTATCTAGAGTATCTAGGTAGAGTGTCAGAATTATTTAATTGACACAGTTAAGCTTTAAACTTGTAATGACTTATGACTCAAACATTGGCAAATTGACATACAGTCTTTGCATGGTGCCACCTGGGTAATTACCTCGGCAACTGGTAGATGGCTAGCTAAAATGTGCAAAGGGCTATCCCTAGACATTGCAAACTACTTAATAAAAGTCGAAAGGTATACTTGTGAAACTTTTATGTGTACATGGTCCCACAATTGAAAAAATATCAAAGGATACATTGGATCACAATGCATTCACCGCATTTGGCAACACTTTACAGGAGATTGTTTAATATTTAAAGCTATTGCATTAAGTGCAATCTATCTATCTACCTGATAGAAACATAAATTATATAGTACATATTTTAAAGTGGTACTTCATTTCAAAACTCTTGTGCTTTCTGAGTTCTTAATAGATGAGAGGAACAAATTCAACAATAACAACAAAAACACAGAACTCAAGAAGCAGCACAGGAACTTTTGATACCTTAGGTTACATTATTATAATTTTCGTAGAGATTTTTATATTTTTTTCGTAAATAAAATAGATTCCATGTTACTCGCTGATAATAGGTAGAAAAAGTTTTGAAGTGAAACTTCTTTAGCAAAGAAAAAATATGAAAATGAAATGAGACGAAAATCAAAATTTGATGTTGTTATTATTATATTGGAGCTATTTAGGCAAATACAATTGAAATGTCTCTGTGGCGTAGTGTTTAGAGAGTAGAACTTGCAAACCAAGGGCGTGGGGTTCGTGTCCTGCACGGGGATTTATTTTTTTTTTTAAATGAAACTTCTTTAGCAAAGGGGAGTAAATCCGAAAAAATATGAAAATGAAATGTGACGAAGATCAAAATTGGATGTTGTTATTATTATATTGGAGCTATTTAGGCAAATACAATATGAAAGAGTTATTTTATTTTTCGGTCATTCGGCCACTTGTTCGTAAGTTCTTTCGTAAAGTAAGCACTATCAGTAAAGCATTTTTTTTTTTCTATCTTTCTCTTACTCGTGCATAAGCATTCATTCTCTATGCTGCAAACGAGCCCACACAGGACAATGTGCATTGTTTTGTGCGTTTCCCCACTACGCCTCTGAAGCATCATAGCATTTTGATTTTCGTCACATTTCATTTTATAATTTTTGGATTTACCCCCCTTCGCTAAAGAAGTTTCACTTCCATATTATGCTTAGAGGGTTATGCACGCTACTCAATTTTTGTTTTGTTTTAGATTCTCTCCCAGATTAAACAAATTATCATCATTTTAGCCGAAATCGATGTTTTTCGTTATTGAAAAATGTAATGCTAAAGAGTGAAAGATACGACAATGAGTGTGCAAAATGTACATATGTAACATATATGTATTGTAATACAATACAGTGTATTAGATCGAATAGAATTCTTATTCTAGTTCTTGACTGAATACATAGCATAATTGAAAAAACAAGGAATGAGAAATTGACAGTCTTAATGTAAGTTAAAAGGAAATAATCGGCACCTGAACTAGCTAAGCTAAATGAAGGGTTAGCGAAAAATCGGGATAAGTATATGTATATATTTCTTTGAAAAATTGTCAATGGATTAATATTGGTACATTTTGTCCGAAAGACATCAATCACTTAGAATGCATTTATGGTTTTTGTTTTGCCAATTAGAGAAAAACTGTAAAGCAGAATGAAAGAACACAATATACATACATATGTGTGTAGTGACAAATCTTCAAATCTTTGTATTAAAGAAGTAAAATAACAAATGATAAAAAGATGGAATCCATACAAAAATTTCAGTTCTTTGATTATCTCTTTCTATATTCCATTTGCAACAAGCATCATGTGAAAAGGGTAGTAACTCATATTAATCGGAACTACATATGT
This sequence comes from Amiota minor, assembly GCA_037043295.1. Taxonomy (NCBI): domain Eukaryota; kingdom Metazoa; phylum Arthropoda; class Insecta; order Diptera; family Drosophilidae; genus Amiota; species Amiota minor. The sequence goes on from JBAMAW010002154.1 coordinate 1,879,984, forward strand.
ATAAAGTGTATCGAACTGGTTTTCAAAGAGAACAACAACAACAACAACAACTTGTGTTGGTGTTCATATTGCGTGCAACGCATGCGGACTACACCAACGAATCAACTTCAATTTGCAACACCAACGCCGGCAGGTTTAGATTGTTAAGAACGGATGAAGGAAGGGGACTGAGGGAGAGTGATAGGCAAGGTAACCTACCAAAATCAAAGCAAACAAACAAGTTACAATCTACTACAAGTCAATGGCGGTATTGTTATTAACTGTTAATTTAAATTCAACTTAGACTGCATTCCAATTGTAAAGCAGTAGAAGAAGTTCTTTTCTTTCTTCATATTCATTCATATTTTATATTTAGAAATCATACAATTGAAAACTTACCGTAAAGATCCAATTGATAGCAACATTTAAGGCCTCACGTATGCCCAATAAATAGGCAAAGATCCATAGAATTGTGGCTATGAACGAAATAACCACAACGAACAGGAAAAACGATGTTGCCCCAATATAAGCTGGCGATGCCAAGGCCATGCAAATAATGCCCAAGATCTGTAAAAATAAAGAAAGAAATATATAATTGATTAAAAACAAAAAGAGGCTAAATAAGAGATAAAGAAAGGAAATTAAAATTTAATCTTAAAGCATTAAAATATTAAAATGATGACTATAAAATAATGAGATTGGAAAAACTATGTATGCATGTCTCAAAAATAGTACAAATGACAACTGCAGCAGCATTTGTACCTTTTCGTGCTTAACAATCAGTTAGTCATGGCATGACTCTGAAGATCCATTAGTCTTGAAATTTTCTTAATGTGAAAAAATATCTCGTATTAAACAAAGAATGAATGTTTATTATGTCCAGCAGTTAACTACTCTAAACTCAATTGACAAAGAATATGTACCAAAGTCTTCTAAATGTCCCAGTAAAGGATCAATGGTAAAAAGAGACTTTCATCTATTCCCTTCGCAGCTGAAAATCAGCTTAGGCAACGTTAGGCTAACAAAGCACTCGGCGAGACTATTAATTATAATGACAGAAATACAAAAGTCCCGGGAAGAAACCCAAACCCTAAATCCTGACAACCGGAAGAATCGAAACAGGAAAAGAGATTGGAAACTCAGCTCTTGAAATATGAGATCTATGTATGTCAAATGAATATCGCGGCTGGAAAAACTTCAGAAAAATCCGGAGAAAAAAAAAACACATTATTGCGATACTGAAAACAAAACAGGAAGAAATGGCTAGGGTTGTTGGGTTATACTGAGTGAAAAAGACAAAGCAAAATTGCTAAACCTTGAAATGAAAATACTCAGAAATTTTTTTGGGCTAACGTATAAAGACCGACGAAATATCTAACGATAGTTCCGGGAGGACAATAGGACATGGGCGGTAGTTTTTAGTCCTGGGCAATCGGTTGTAGACCGGCTAGGTTTTCAAAGCTTTTCTACCGATTAAAAAACTTATAAGAATGGATACTTCGAGAGCACAAAAGAAAATTGTAGATGCGAAGCGAATTAAGCAATAGGCAGACCAAGTTCGTAATGGAACAATGAAATAGAAGAAGATTCAAAACAGTTTAAGATCCAAAATTAAAGAGGGTTAACAATGAACTAGAGTCATATGGAAGTCCCAAGTGCAAGACAATATTTCAGACTATGCAAGTTTTGAAAGAAGATGTGTTATGAGTCATGAAGGAGCTCTAAGGGAAAATATTTCTAGTCTCAAACTTATTTTATTATGAACAAATCTCGTTCGTCATATTTTTTCAATGAAATGACGTTTTTATTGTTGTTGTTGTTGTTATTATTGTTATTGTATTACTTAATTTAAGTTAATGATGTCATAAGATGATGATGATGATGATTTGTATTTACTTTCCTCCAAATCAATCTATCATTCTAATATGCAATGAGAATACAAACAACAACAAAAACAACAAGAATAACCTTGAGACAATTAATAATAATAAGATACAAATAAATCATAAAAAAATGGGAAAATATTTAAACAAAATAATCAAAAGAAAAGAAAACAAAACAAAACAAAAACAAGTGAATTACATACAAAACAAGTTTTTGTGCATAGAAGAACAAAACAATGAAAAACGCAACTGGCAATGATTTGCCAAGATATAAACAACATATGGTTGATTGGATTTGAATCTGATTCTGAATATGAATCTGACTAATTTATTTAATGGCAATGGCAAAGATAAAGTGAAAGAAGAAGGGAAAGGAAAAGGAAAAGGGGTAGTAAGTAGATAGATTAGTAGGAAAGAAGAAAGGCAGATTGGTTAGAAACTTGCATCATACCAATTAAAATTTATATAAAGGTTGTTCAAATTTGAGATTTCCTTTAAAAGGCACCTTTACATTGATTCCGGTTAATACGAATGAATCAGATTACATGTACGTAGTTCAAGTGGCCTTGTTTGCTAGCACATCATTTGCTTCAAATTGACTTCACAAAAAGTTGCTAAACATCTTTCGATATCGACTGTAATTGCATTGCCCTATTTGATTTCCAAGACAATATGGATCAATTATGACTTTTACCAATCCATGTGCTCTTAAGTCTTCCATGACAGGCGTTCACGTACAATCAAATGAAATACTTTTGAATTATGCCATCACACCAAAATCATCATTCATTGGGTTTTCAAACAATTCTTCAGGATTTTCTTCAGCTCAAATGCGAAAGTTTTGTTTCTTGACATAGCCAGCAATTTCAAACTGAGCTTCATTGATGAAGCTAATTGCCACTTGGAGTCTAAAATGCTATTTCTTCAGCATTCTTAACACAATAGGGACTGCTGTTAGTACTTATATTATCAGTTGCTATACCTTATTCAAAATACCTATATATACAATAAAAATCTGATCATCTCCTCAATAGAAGCCAAGTTAAGTTTTAGGTGTAGAGGTGAGCTGCATTCTGCAAGTCTAGACCCGATTCCGAGACTACAGATTTCTATACCGCATGACAATATGCTTAAGAGCTCTTTTGTTTTGTTACCCAGCTATTGAGAAGCCATCAAAAGTTTTTTAACGTGAAATGAAACGCTGCGTTTCATAGAAATGTTTTTGGTTTTGCAAATATTTTTATTATATCTCGTGACTCAAAAGTCGCAGGGCCAGGTAATTTGTATATTCTGAAAATAGAGAAGTGCACGTTGCCTGTAAAAGCATTTTTGTCGCTGTACGCTTATGTCATTAAGGTGGAAAGAGAGTTGAAAATGATAAAAAAAAAAAAAAAAAAAATTATGAAAATTCTGTCATTTGTAAGCATGTCTCTTGGGAACGTTTTTGACCACCACCGGAAATGTTGGAAATTTTGATTGATTTAGATTTCTTGTATTAATATCTCATTAAAACAAAATTAAAGTATGCTTCTAGGGATATCATTTTTATAAATTACATACGAGTAAAACTTTGTAACTTAAAACAAAATTTAATAATTGAATTTATATAAATGTAACATCATTTTAAGGTTCACCGAAAAACGTATAAAGAAATGCAATATATTTATAGAGGAAATCAGTTTAATTTCCTTTCCTTTTAAATTATAATAATCTTTATATATATAATTCTTCTGTGAGTGTGTATGTCACTGAACTTCTCTTAAACGACTGGACCGATTTTGATGAAATTTTTTGTGTGTGTTCAAGGGGATCTGAGAATGGTTTAGATTCACAATATGTATGTATATCTATTATATAAAAATTAAACTTTGTTTGTTTGTTTGTTCGAGTCTTATGCGCGGCAATACCATTCTTCTGATTGCAATGAAATTTTTTGTATGTGAATAGTTGGTTCCCGCCTTGGACATAGGATAGTTTTAGATCCGATATTTGGGGCAGTTGTCGCGTAATTGGTGAATCAATTGTTGCATATAAAGCTTAGAGACATATTTTTAAATTAATCAGGTCGCCTGCGTTAAAACCCTAAGGATACTATGCCAATTTTTGAATTAAATTATTCGATTCGTCTCATTTTTTCAAAAGTATTTCAAGTGCTGTGCAACGCACTACAAATTGTTTTGAATAAATTGAAAGACTCTATAATACAATAATACTGAAGACAAGGCCAGGTGTATGTTGCTGTTCATTTGTCAAGTCACTGGAATTTTTTCTGTGTCTGTCCGGTTGTCCAAAAAAAAAAAAGCGGCAGGGGGAAGCGAGAATGAAAGACCAAAAATATAATTCAACTTTTCTATTCATGATCGTACTGATCACACAAGTTTAAGGATTTCGGTTGCCTGTGCGACGCCGGGCTGTGTACTCTAGTGATTAAGTAAATTTAATTATACCTGATGGTTCACAAGAAACGTTTTCATACAAGAAAATATAACGGTAGTATAGCGATACTACGTGTCCCGCTTTTTTTAGTTTAGGTCTACAGGCTAAATGAAGGTCTATTGTAGAGGGTTCGCTCAAATTAGGATATAAATTTTTACAGATTATTCATTATAGTTCTTAAGATACCATCTATAATACACTGTAGATTCTAAAGCCTGGTATTTATTTGCAATTTGAGTATAAAAGATTGAAATAAATAAATGGTAAATACTAAGTAGTTGAGAGAAAAACAATCAACAATCAGTTAACTTAGAGAAACGCAAAGCAACACCCACACTCACAGACAGAGAGCAATGAGAGCGGATCAGAACAAGGCAAATGAACGAGATGTCGCCTACACAAAAAACAATAAAACAAAAGAAAAACAAAAAAAAAATTAAGTTTAAAAATATAAAGTGAGACACTCTCGGTAAAATCATTCATTCATTCTTCAATTCATTCAATGTTGAAATCATTTGCTATTCTTATTGTAAATAAGCGGCCAGTAGACATCCAATATTATTATACAATATGTATATCAAATTTAAGGAGTCTTTTTCAATTTGCCGCCAGTTTTTTTTTTTTTTTTTACGGGTACTTAGTAGAATACACCGATTAGTTAAACGAAAGAATAACTTGTTCTCATTATATAAACTGAATCGATTTATCATCATTGCACTTCTTTTTATTTTGGTTTCTTGAATAGTACAGTTTATGCAGATAATCCTCAAACAGTTCAACATCTCAAAGACAACATCATCTAACAAATATCACTCTTTGAACCATCATTCTGCCAAGTTAGCAGAGAACGACACTTGAACGACATTCTTTTTCATTATTAACCGGAACCAATTTATTTTATTTATCATTTTAAAAAAAAAAAAACCTCAAATTTGAACAACTTCTTCTCTTTACATCTTTTTCATTTGCTAAAATTTGTACTCTTAAAAAACCAGAATGAACATTTATCTCATTCACTTTTCCATTTCACCGACTTCTTTCAAAGTCTAAAAGTCTAAGTGATGCAAGCGATATTGCACAGTATTTGTATTAGAAAATATATGAATAACTGATATCATCTCAGACCACAAGCACATGCGATCAGCCCATAGACCACCGATGAGGAAGATGATGAAGATTATGAAACAAGGAAAAATCGTATATGTCCATAATTGACGTTACGCCGGTCGCAAGGTCATCATGACCTCGTCAAGACCTCGGACGATGGCACATCCGGAAAAGAATTCGGTCATGCTTTGGTTGGCGATATCGATAGATACCCACGTAAGGTCGTAAGAAAAAGTTGAAGAAGAAGTCTAAGAAGAAGGCTTTCTTGAAATTGCTTAACTATAATCATCTGATGCCCATACGTTACACCGCCATATGTCATGTCATATCTAATAGAGTTTGCCACCAAAGGATCCCATCAAGAGGAAGTCACAGCGTTTCCAGACCCTTGTAAAGTTCGAGACCCCCTACAAGGAGGGCAAGAACAATTAGTTCTTTCAGAAGCTGGGCTTCTAAGTATTTTTATCATCTTCAAAGTGCAAAGTTTATATCAATAAGTATAATTTTATATACTTAATAAAGATAAAGGAGTGTGACGTGCGGAAGTATGGGGTTGGGATGGGAGGTGAATACAAATAATAATAATAAAAAAAAAAATCACATAAATGATAATTGATTTATCATATCAATCGTAAGTAGTATAGAACTTTGCAATCTCTGGAACGTTTACCAATTCCAGATTGGGTTAAATTCAAGGAATTTCATAAACTCAGATTATTTATAACCAAGACTTGCTTCAGATGTGTAAGAATCTTTCTGTAAACAATATCATCTGCTAAGGCAGATTCTACTTCCTAGGCAGCTCTGTGATGGAAGCCTTAGCTACGAGAAACTATTGTAGATCAAAAGCCTCTGATCATCGTATGATAGCAGCCAACTTAAAGTATGCAAATATTAACTGGAATAATATACAATACATAATTTATTGAAAATTAAATTAAATTAAATTAAAATTAATTAAAGAAAATTATACTATCTTTGCACTGAGTCCTGTTGCCCGAGAAGTGCAGGGTAATCGCTTAGAAGGTTGGAATTATTTCTGTATTTTCTTCATCTCCACAGCTGCTTGACTGACTTCTATGACTATGTTGGACGACAATAATATTGTGAGTCTATGGACCGCTTTATTCCTATTGTTGATGTGGTTGGTGGTGGTGGTTGTTGTACTTATGTACATATTATTATTGTATGATTGCTGTAGGTGTTTGTCGTCACTTTATGTGTTACGAGTTGTTGTTATTGTTGTTGTTGTTGTTGGTGTTGACACACTAACTTGAATTCATCGCTGACGATCGTCAAAGGCAAAACAACATTTTTTTTCATTTTGTTTTGTTTTGTTTTTAATATTATTTTTTCTTTTCTTTGTTTTGCATGTTTGTTTTTTCTTTGATCTGTTTTTGTAAAAATTTTTTTAAAATTTTTAATTTCTTCATTTATTGTTTTTTATTTTTTTTTTGTGTTATGTTTGCCTTCAATTTCTTTGTTGTTGTTTGTTTGAACAAATACAATAATTTAATGCGCAGGTGTTTTGTTTTAGCCAAATTTAGATTTGTTGTTACAAGAAAACCTCACCAAACAACAACAACAACAACAATAACAAAGCAACAACAAGAAAACAATAAAAACAAAAGTGAAAGCAGAAAGTTGTTTTACTTGCACATACATACCTACATAAGATACATAGATACATAAGTATGTAATTGATGATTGTAAATGGTTTACATTAGATGAGATCTTTGATAGATAGAAAAATGTATGGATAGATAGTGTAAATAGATTGATACAATAGATAGATAAATATATTTTGTTATTGTAGATCCACACATATAGAATTTAAAAGCCCCTAACCCACCAGTAATTAAATATTGTATAATCCTGCATAACTTTAAGAATCAAAGTATTTGAAGGTAAAATATTATTCGTTGATTATCTGAAGATGTTTTTTTCTTTTTTAGGATTTTTCCTCATTCACTTCTTACTGCTGATGCTGAGGATGCCCATCATGACCATGTCTAAATACTAGGGATGCGCCGAGTAACACTTTTGCCGAGTAACGAGTACCGAGTTTTACTCGGCTCAATTTTTTTTCAACCGAGTACTCGGCCGAGTAACTGGTTCTATCAAATTCCCATTTCGAGCAAGCAAGTACAATCAGGTTCGCGAGGGGAAGAGCGGGACTTGCAAAAAGTAAAGCTATATTAATAACTACTGATGTTTGGACCTGCATGAATAACTTACTCGAATTCTTAAGCTACACCGCTCACTGGCTAGAATAGGAAATTGAGCTTCCGCACAGAGTGTTACAGATGTCACATTTTAGAGGACCCCACACGGCGGACAATAATCGATCAGTGCTTTCAGAGTTATCCGTGAATCGGGATATTAATACTCGCATTCATCTTGTCTTGAGAGACAATGGACCCAATGTGGTGAAAGCCATAAATGATAGTCAATATGTTGGCTAAGGATGCTATATACATACGCTGCAATTAGCCGTAAAAGCTTCGTTCAAGGAACAAAATGTAATCAACGTTATTGCCTCAGCTAGAAAAATTGTAGGCCACTTTAACCATTCTGCAGTGTCACAAGAAAAACTGACCCTGATACAAAAAGAACTAAAACTGCCAGAGCACAAACTCGTGCAAGATGTTACCGTACTTTTTACATGATAAACGGATTATTAGAGCAAAAAGGATATTGCCCTCTCTACATCACAGACAACCCAAGTACAGCCAATCTACAACAATTAACTGAACGTCAATGGGAGATCCTACGGGAGTGCATTACATTACTCAAACCGTCGAAGAAATTACTAAAATTACCGAAAAGAGACAAATATTATAGTTTGGCAACTAAATATATTGCTTTTCTTAAACAAAGTATACTCGGCATTCAAACCGAGTTATTCGGCATTCAAACTGAGTTATTCGGAATTCAAACCGAGTTATTCGGCATTCAAACCGAGTTATTCGGCCGAGTACGAGTATCAAAAAACCCGCCGAGTACGCCGAGTACCGAGTATCAACCGAGTACTCGGCCCATCTCTACTAAATACATATATCATTGAATTGCCTTGGTATGCCATTCTTGTCTTTTCAATTGTTCAATGGTTATGACATTGCACCAAATAACTCCAGCATTACACATCCTATGCGTCTTGAACTTAATGGGCCATTAATGAATTCCATAGTGAATAGTAAGGAATAAGAAAAATTCAGGCATGTGCGAGTCAGACTCGTACATGGAGGGTTCCGTTCCGTAACAGAATGGGGTTTGTATGGGAGGCGGGAGTGCCTCCTAGTGGTTCGATTTGACTGATTCCAACAAATGTAGAAGGAAGTTACAACCAGGAACCAAGAAAAACGCATGGATATTTGCTAAATAAATATTTTGTATAATTTTGTATTTAAATTTATTTTGCATTTACAAAAAAAAAAAAAAAACAATGTCCAAGCATCAAAAGCAACACACACAACTGAACACATTCATTACAAATCCCCTTCTCACTCACTCACAGTTTCTGAAAAATGTTGATGAAGGTCGTGTGTCTAGTACTTGTAATTGTATATTGATACATTCTAATTTTAATATTTTAATTAAATTAACATTCAAAACTTTGAATTTTCTATGCAACAAATAATGAAAAATGAGAATGTAAAACTTTATAAATTTATAAGTATTAACCAACCGTCATTAATTATGACTCTCAGTATAAAATGATCTTTAATATCTAAGTAACATACATAAGTTTATAAAATACTATACTGTACTAATATGTTTTATATATAAAAAAGAAACTCTTTGCATTATGGCTCCTATTCACAATAAATGAAATATTTATTATCCTTTAAAAAAGAAATAAATAAAATGAAATTAATTATCTTTGTTTGAGATTAAAGAAAAACAAAAAAACAAAAGGGATTCAGATTTGGGCTTATGTTCGATGCTTCCCATAGTTGCCCATAATAAAATTGTCCTTTGTATGGTCGACATATTATTTATTATGATTGGAGATTCAATTCAATTTATACAGACGACTCCAAGACGATCGAGGGTACTGGTGCTGACATCTTTTCGGAGGAGCTAATGGGCCAACTATCGTACCATCTACCTGACTGGTGTAGTGTTTTTCAAGCGAAGATCTATGCAAGCAACCAGTTAATAAGCACCTTGGAGGAAATCCCTAGGAACACATCGATTTATGTTGACAGCCAAGCTGCTATCAAGGCTCTATCGGCACATAGCATTAACAGCAAAACCATCCGTAAGACGGTGGAGGCTCTTAACCAAAATCGCCAGCACTCTATTACCTTAAATAATTTGGGTGCTTGGATATTTTGGTTTTTCAGGTGACTAAAATCAATTGTGAATAAACCTACCATTTTTCTTTCTTCTCATTTTCCTTGCCCTACCCCTATCCCTTGTTTCCATCCATCCCTCCTTTCCCCCTATTGGGCCGCATTGCTTCTGGGTGAATGCTCGTGTACTCGCGAGCGGCCAGTATAACCTAACCTAACCTATGATAGACATGTGCAAGACCCGTAAGCAGTACAAGTCTCAGGACGCCTCACAGCATCTTTTGTACATATAAAAAGCAATACAAACATATATAGTAATTATTCTTTTTAGGGTTCCGGATCCAAAGGGTACCATCGATCGTTTGTCAGTCAAGGTGGCAAGTTAAAATTTTCACAAAATATGTAGTTTTATCAGGGCTACAATAGGAAACTTTAAAACTAAAATAATAGGTCTAAGGTCCTGTCTCTACGAGATAAATGCCTGCTACTATACAAGTAGGTATGTGTATTACTTTGACCTGATGTCATTCATATTATTTTGTTTTCTTGTTTACTTTGACACTTTTGATGCTGCTGAGTCACAGTGGTTTGAAAACAAAATTTCATGATGTTCGAGCAAAACCAATTAGTGTTTAACGCATTTCGGTGAGTTAATTTTTAAAGATTTTTAAGATGAAATGCACTCATGTACTACGTCATGACAATAGTCACTTTGGATCGTATTGCATTGGAGAGTAATTGAACAGACGAGTGTTTATTTTTATTTATTTATATAATGCTAACCTAAAGTTAAAACTAGAAGTTAACAGAAAAATAGCCATGGCTGCCAGGGCCTTCAGCTAATAAAGATATATATGTAAATAACAATGATGATAATAATAATAATAGTGACTAAATAAGTGCTTAAGTTTATGGTTAAAGTTTACTGTACAGATTTGCTTTTTTAAAGAAGTTAAGAATAAGATTAATGTTAGAGGACGGATCGGAAATGATTGAGATGGGGTCTATATTAGCGAATGTGGAGGATCTGAGGTGGTGCAATGAGGAGCAGGATGTGATGTTGTGTGTGGGTTCCCAGCCACACCAACATCATAGGCAATGAAAAGGCAGATTTAACAGCAAAGCTCGCTACTAAGTTACCACTTATATACACACCCAACTACAACATAAGCGACATTGTTAATACTCTCAAAAAACACATAAATATTAAACACATCACAATGCTACAACACACCTCCAGCTGGTATAAGCTAATACACTCTCCAAATACCACTTCCACCACACTTTATAATTCCCCAACTTTTAAACTTTTATCTAGACTTGATCAGATAAAGTTTACTAGAATCCGACTTGGTCACACAAACCTAACAAACATGCACCTCATCGATAAAAACCTAAATAACATCTGTCCCTTATGTTATAACGCTCCTAATAACATTCACCACAGACGAGTGTTATTAGCCACCCACACATCCATCACTTTTTTGTTGAGAGCAAGCTTTCTTTGTAGCACTAGGAATGTCTTATGTTGGCTGCCTATCCTTCATTATTACAATAAAAACTGCTAACCACAGACTGTTGCCTCTCCATATGATATCTTAACTGAGTGGCCAGTTTGATTCTGAGAAACTTGTAACGGCAACCCAAAAAAACACGACATCACATACCAAGGGAATCAGAAAGGTTGGAGACCCCTGGTCTATTATAACCCTTTCATTATATTTTGTATACTCGTTCTTTTCCAATTTACAACCCACTGTAAGGGAAATGAGATCAAAACTGCAGAAATTAACAACAATAAAATGGAAAAAACTAGAACTTTTTAATTAAGAAAAAATCGAAAGAAAGAGTTTTGTAGAAGTTTTCTTCAAATGATGATCAATTAAGCAAAACTATAAGATTTTATTAAGAAAGTACGTTGTACAGTAGTATGTACAATATTTATAAGTTAATTTTCCACTTTGTTTTCTTCTTCTACTTACTTAAATGCAGCTGACACCCATGAAAACTGAGAAAAATAAAAACAAAATATCACGACAATGATGACTTTTTTGGATTTTCAGATTGTTTACAGAAGAGAGGTGGAGGTTATAAGGTTAGCCATGGACTCATAATACATAGTAGAGGTAATATATACAATTTTACTTAACATAGTTTTAGAGAGAAAGTATTGGGCGTGCATGGCACTATTACTTACTTATGTGTACATATATGGATGGCTCTTTATGTGAATGAGTATCTACCATATGTATATATATATATGTCTATGATACAACAATATTTGTTTAACTATTGTATTGTATTGTAGTAAATGTGTAGTATAAAAGCGACAGCGTGTTTGAAGCGCATTTACATCTTAATGGGTTAAAGAAGAGTTCATTGACGTTTTCATTTCGAATTTGATTATAATTTTTTTTTTTTTTTTTTTTTGTATTTTTGAATAAAATAACAATTAAATAAAGAAAAATAGAAAATCATTGATTTTATTAAAATTCATTAACTTAATTTTTATATCGAAACTAAATTATATTATATGTACTATTATTATATGATTTTAACAATCTAATAATTTCGATTTTATTGAAATTGTTGATTGAACTACAATCGGACACCTCCATAATAATGAACTTCTTATAGCAAAGACTGATTGAGGAAGTGAATATTTCGCTCAAAACGAACGGAGTTCGATTGTTTTATTATCAATTGAGCACAAGAAGAACACGAAAAGACAAAAAACGAGAAGAGAATATTTGCATAACTTAACATACAAATTAAATCGGTCCGTTTTTTTTTTTGTGTTCAAAAAACGTGTTTTTTATTGAAAAAAAAAAAAAAATATATATATATAAAAAATACATTATTCAAAGTATTGTCCGCCGGAAGCGACTACTTTTTCCCATCTCTCTGGTAATTTTCGAATACCATCTCAAAAAAATGAGTCCTCTGTGGCCTCGACCCAATCATTGAGCCATTTTTCGATTGCTTTAAAAGACCGGAACCGGTGACCCCCCAAATCGTGTTGCATCCGTCGAAAAAGCCAATAGTCGGAAGGAGCAAGGTCTGGAGAATACGGCGGCTGGGGTTCAGCGTTTCAAAGTAATTTTTGACCCTTACAGCTACGTGGGTCTGAGCGTTGTCATGTTGCAAAACCACCTTGTCATGCCTTTCGCCCGTTTCTAGCCTCTTTTCACGCAAAGCACGGCTCAATCGCATTAGTTGTAGTCGATAACGTCCCGCATTAATGGTTTTGTTTGGTTTTAGTAGTTCATAATATACCACACCCGTCTGATCCCACCATATGCAGAGCATGACCTTTGAACCGTGGATGTTTTGCTTTGGCGTCGATGTAGACGATGATGGAACGGGTTCACCAGGCTTGGCATAGTATTTTTTCTTCTTGGAGTTATCGTAATTTATCCATTTTTCATCTCCAGTCACGACCCGGTGCAAAAATCCCTTCCTTTGATGTCTTTCAAGAAGCAGTTGCGAAGCGAAAAATCGCCTTTCGACATCTCTAAGCTTCAACTCGTACGGCACCCAATATCCTTGCTTTTGAATAAAACCCAATTGTTTTAACCGAACGGAAATTGCTTGCTTAGTCACTCCCAACGATTCTGCGAGTTCAGTTTGCGTTTGGTACGGATCTTGATCCAGTAAAGCCTCCCATTCCTCATCTTCAAACTTTTTGGGTTGGCCAGGACGCTCTTTGTCTTCGACAAAGTGATTTTATCACCACTTTTGAAGCGTCGAAACCACTCTCTGCATGACTTATCAGTCGGAGCAGATTCACCACAAACTTCCTCAAGCATTCGATGGGCTTCAGCTGCACTTTTCTTCCCATTAAAAAAGAAAATTAAAATAAAAAAAAATATAAAAAATATAAGGCCCGATGAGTATTTTTTAAAGGACTTTGTGGACTCCATGCCAAATCCCAAGCTTTAAGATGACCCAAGGCATACTGCGCATGAAACCCAGAGTTAATCATTTCAGAGTCATCATTTCAGTTGAAGAAGTTGCCAGGCCAAAGTCCAGACCTTAATCCAAGCTAAAATCTGGGGCCATTGAAGAAGAAGGAGGGCTTCAAAAATTCAATAGAGCATCTATGGAAGTTTTACTTTCGGGTAGAATGCAGAATAAATAAATTAACATTCCCAGTATCCGTGATGACAAATTGGAAGAAAATATGTATGAGAATGTATGCTGGTATAAAAAACAAGGGTATTTGAAGGTAAATGATAAACTGAATACAAGAAGCATATGACAGGGTAGAGTAGGCGTCTTACAGAAATCAGCTGTTAAACACAGTGTATAACAGCTGATAGAAGCATAAACAACAAATATTTCTAATTCATTGAAAATGTCGAGTTTTATCCCAAGTAAACATCATTTGCGGGAGGTTTTATTGCACTATTTTGTTGCAAAGAAAAGTGCAGCGGAAACTTATCGTTTGCTTGCTGATGTTTACGGTGAGCATGCTCCATCGAATACAACTTGCAAAGAATGGTTTCGACGATTTAAAAATGATGATTTTGACATTGAGGACAGAGAACATGGAAAACCACCCAAAAAATTTGAAGATGCTGAATTGGAAGATTTATTGACCGAAGATTGTTGTCAAACACAATCAGAATTGGCAACAACATTAAATGTTGATCAATCAACTATTTCAAGACGTTTGCAAGCAATGGGAATGGTTCAAAAAGTCAATAACTGGGTGCCACATGAATTGAAAGACCGAGACATCGAACGTCGCAAAACCATTTGTGAAATGCTGCTTCAAAGACAAAAAAGAAAAGGTTTTTTGCATCGGATAATCACGGGAGATGAAAAATGGATATATTACGAGAATCCTAAACGCAAAAAAATCTTGGCTGAAGCCAGGTGAGGCCGGCCCATCACAGCCAAAGAAAAATATTCATTGTACCAAGGTTATGCTCTGTATTTGGTGGGATCAGAAAGGTGTTGTGCACTATGAGTTGCTGAAACCGTCTGATACTATCACTGGCGATGTTTACAGACGACAACTAATGCGGTTGAAGGTAGCTATAGAAGAAAAACGACCGGAATGGGTGAATAGGCATGACAAATTAATTCTTCAACATGACAACGCCAGACCGCATACGGCAAATGTTGTGAAAACATATTTAAATGGACAAGACTGGAAAGTGCTACCCCACCCGCCATATTCACCAGATATAGCCCCTTCAGATTTTCATTTATTTCGAAGGATGCAGTCTGATCTTACGGGAGAGCGATTCACTTCTTATGAAGATATCAAAATTTGGCTTCATAATTGGATTGCCTCAAAAGACCAGGACTTCTTTATGCAAGGAATCCGTAAATTGCCTGAAAGATGGGCAAAGGTTGTAGCTGCAGATGGGGCATACTTTGAATAAATAAATTTTCCTTTTTCTAAACAAGCAAATTTGTTTTGTTTTCACAAAAAAGGGCGGAATCATATGCATACACCCAATAACATTAACTAAATGACAAAGAGCGTGAGAAAAAGTACTTGGGAAATAACTTAAAGATATTAACCCGCTGATGAATTACAGCTTCGTAACAGCAAAGGATTTCCCTTCCATCAAATATCAGAGACACCGTCGGACTTCTCGCCATAAACACTCTAAAAAAACGAACCCTCTTCCTTAGTTTCAATAGGCCGTAAGGCCCATCTGTGATGGCAGCAGAAACCTAAATACTAAATCTTATCCTATCCTGTCTAGTAATATAACAAAAAAACAAAAACTCTTAAAAATGAGAGTTCTTTCATTATCCGATAAGCACTACAGGGTTCTTTAGCTTATTTCAAACGCAATGCCAGAGGAATATGATGAATCAAAGAGTGAATTCTGGTGACTAACTTCCAGGGATGCTGAATGTTTTTGATAAAAATCAAAGTTTAACATGAAAAATAGATGAAATACCTAAATTTTTCAAGAAAAATCATGTGAATTCTGTCTGTCTGGTGTAACTATTGAGGTTCCAACTCTTTATTCAATAAACATAACACATAGGTTTTGCCATGTGATTCACTATGATTTACTATTACAGAAAATAAGTTAAAACGAAAATATTATTCCTATAACATTCCCAAGTTGATTCAGTGATCTTTTCTCAAAAAAAAAACAAAAAAAAAAAATTCTTTTAGTTCAATTCTTCTAATCTATGAAGAGATTATAAATACAAATTTTAATTCTTCATATCTTCAAAATCATGGGACTAAGTTTGCCAGGAAACTGATAAGCCTTCCAAGAAATCTGATTGATTATCGGTGGCGACGAATCGAGATTGACAATATGAACAAAATTTTTGGGTTCTTTCAAAAAATGCAGAATGATATCACAAAAGAACATTGCTTAATTTTGGAAGAATATTGTAATTAACTGCAAGAGAATGAAAAAGACATCGATGGAAATTATTGTAACCAACTCATCCGGTTGTTGTTGCTTCAGTTGAAACAAGTTTTTCAAAATTAAATTTAATAAAAATATGTCTTCGTTGGAACTTTCTATTACATCAATTGAAAAAGAAATATTAAATCACATTAAGATTAATAAAATTTCATACAAAGTTTGCTTGTCTTTAAATCCGAAAAGTTTCAAATTTGAAAATGTTTGTTCGAATGTTTAATGATTTATGGAAATATTTATTTTTTAACAAATTTATAATCACAGAAATTTTGACGACTTTTATTGACTAGAATTTTTGATTGTTTTGTTTTCTTGAAGAGTCACCATATAAAGTTTATCAGACAAAGAAGTTTTACACAATAGAATCTTTATTTTGTTTGTTTTTTGTTTTTTTTTTTTTAAATCACATTTATTGTGTAGGGTATAAAAGTAATAAAATAATTTATGAAAAAGTAAAGTAACAAAATTAAAAGCAAATGTAATTACGTCACTTTTCAAAAATAAAAATCTAAAGAAAAACTCATGCATTGAAAATCTCGTACATAAAACGAAATAAATTATAGTTTTTCTTGGTGCTTCGAAATTGTCATTAACAAAAAAAAAAAAAAGCAAAAATAATAAAATATTCTATTCTAAATGTATAATAGTATATTTTGCTTAGAATTTTCTTAATTTTCTTTAATACTTTTTGTCAGTAATTTTGTTTTTTTTTTTTTTTTTTTTTTTTGGTTAAGAATTCAAGGGACTGAGTGACTCACATCAAGAGTAGAGAAATGTTTAGGGTTTTGGAATTTAGATCCAAGTTTTATCTGAATCTGGGATATCGGATATCAGAAAAAAATTCATAGATCTTATGAGTTATTACTAATTATAACTAAACTGATAACTGAAAAGGATTTCTTGTTTAGATGAATCGCAGGTAGTGTTTGTAATTCATCTGTATGAGAAATGTCATTTCTGTCAATATTGTTATCCTTTAAACTTACTTATAATGACAACACATATACTTTGGGGAGAGACAACATCACTTCCTACTACATGATTGCTTCGCTTCACTTGATCTTGAGAAGAACATTTACCCGTTTAATGACAAGAAGAAGTCAAGAAGCCAAAAATGTAATGCATCAATTGTGTTTAAAAATACATTATAGACCATGAATCGTATGTTTTTCTTCATTTAGTTATGGTTTCATTCTATGCTTTGAAATTATATCAAAACTATCGAATGACTTAAGTATTTCAATATGAACATGACACTCCTCCGTTGCAACTTCAATATTTCTACCCTCAACTCTATACACTGTAAGTATTGTATTTTAGTATAGTAGACAAACCGAAACAAAGCATCGCTTGAGCAATCGAGCGTAACGCATAATGTATTATATGCAATATATATATATATTATATGGACAAACCAACCGACCGGCAGACCGGCAGACTGATCGTCCAAACGATCAACAAACCAACAGTCAAACATCAAACACCCTTGATTCATTCCCATCCATTGCCTATTCCTTGTATGAATCTTTAGTTTTGACAATTTATATTACTTTCTTGCTTACCCCGGACAATTTAATAAAGCGCATTATAATGCAACCCATGGTTTGATGGTGGTGATGATGGTAACATGGTATGTAATTTCATAAAAAATAAATGCTTTACGCTATACTAAACATGCATACATTAATACAATTCGAGTATTATGAGGTCACTGAACTTTACATAGAATTTCTGAAATTCTGGTAATTGGTCAAAATTCATTTTAATTATGTTTTGTTCACATTCAGAATGATTAGGAAATTTCTTATTTTCTAATAATCTTGATCAAATAAAAATCTTACCAAATTGTGCCGTTTGTATGGGAGCTACCCTCCTAGCTGATTCCAACAAATAGTATAGTATAGCGCATGTATTAAAATTCTAAATTCCAGTTCAATCTAAATTTTAATGGGGAGTTTGAATGGGAGATACCCTCCCTAGTGATTCGATGAAACTGAATTTTGGACACTTTAAGTTTCTAATTTCAAGATCCTAGGATTACTGGATCATCTAGCTCATATGTTTCTTTAAGTTTTTAATCATATTTAAGTTTTAGTATTTGATGTTGTTGCCCGGATAGAACTACACATTCTGTGAAAATTTCAACTCTCTAGCTATTATGGTTCATGAGATATTACCCGAGGACGGACGGACGGACAACGAAGTCTCTGCAATAGGGTTCCCTAAAAATGCTTAAAGATAATATATTGTACATAGATCTAAGTATGCATTGAAATTTATATTGATTATTGGAGATCAACCAACAGAAAATCAGACTTAACTTATATTTGGTGGTATATATTACGTGATACAAACATTTGGTGACCACGACGTGATACAAACATTTGGTGACCCCGACGTGATGTCGAATCCAGCCAAACTGAATTGGTGTTCCAATCAATATTTGATTGGTATTTGGTATTTGTCTTGGAAGGAAGGAATTCAGTTGTGCGTGTGTGCGTTTTGTGGTGGTTATCGGTAAACACAACAGGATTGCGATAATGAGCCTTTCAACGGGGGGAGTATGTTTGGTCTTGACATTTCATATGACTATGACTATCATAGCATACCAACAGCACATAACATAGATAACATTACATAGCTGTTTGGTTATGCGTTTGATCGACCTTTGTTGTCTTCGATCAAACCTACATGGTATGTTCAAACTTCGATCAACAACACATGAAAATTGTGGCCTCCGTGGCATAGAGCAGGTGTCTCGTAGTGCACTCCACGTGGGTTCGAATCCTGCCCAAGGCAATATTTTCCGCTTACTTATGACATACAATTTTTAATTTGAATTTAAATAAATGGCACGAAGAATCTCGTGACCAAACATTATTATTCCATCAATGACTAATAAGAATATATTACTTACTTACCCATTAAAAATGATTTAACCTTGAAATACTTCATATATTTTGTTAAAATTTTAAACATAAAAAGCTTTTGCCCATTTCATGTCTTAGGCATATGAAAAGGATTAAAAGTCAATTAAAAAAAAAAAAAAACAAGAAATATGTTTAGATAAACCCTAGTATTAAGATAAGATAATAAAATTATAAGTGATTTACATTTGGATGTCAAAGGTCTGTTGTGAAGCCTATTTTGAGGTCCTTGAGAAAATCTATTATGGAAAGAAGCTGGACCAATTATATTGAGCTAAAATAAGATTAAATTGAAAAAAAAAAAAAAAAAGAAAATTATGACAAAATTCTGTTTCTATATTTTTCTAAGGACTTATTTATCGATCTTCCATTCTATCTATCTATACATATTATAAAACAAAGTCGCTTTTTTTCCTATATTCGCTTAAATCTTTAAAACTACGCAACGTATTTTGATGCGGTTTTTTTTAATAGATAGAGTAATTGAAGAGCAAGGTTTATATTTATAACTAGGGTATCCTGCCCGACGTCGTACGGCCAATCGGATTCCTTAAACTTCACTTTCAGTAGAACGCAAGTGGATTGGGCCATACCTACAGTTGCGGTTTCGCACCATCGCTATTAATAAGTTGAATTGCAATTCTGGTATTTCATTTTTGCTTCCCGCTGCACTTTAATTTGGCTAAATGGATAGTCAGTCACATTAATAATTCCAGTGACTTACCAAATCCACAACAATGCATAGCTCCCTGGTCTTGCCTTAAGTGTTATTGTATTATTGAGTCCTTTTAATTTATTCAAAACTAACTGTAGTACATTGCGCAGAATCAGACAAATCAAATGCAGTATTTGATCCACCAATTTTTCGAC
Source organism: Amiota minor (assembly GCA_037043295.1). NCBI lineage: Eukaryota > Metazoa > Arthropoda > Insecta > Diptera > Drosophilidae > Amiota > Amiota minor. The sequence continues at coordinate 1,899,897 of JBAMAW010002154.1, forward strand.
AACAGCGTCACATATCGAATCCAAAAGTACTCTGTTATGTTCAAGGCTAAAACCAACCATGCACGCATTCACAAAATGTCATTGTAATCAGATGAACGAACGGTATAGCCGCGCATAAGACTCAATATGAACACACATAAGAGAAGTTCAGTGACATACACACTCACAGAAGAATTATATATATAAAGATTGTGAATCTAAACCATTCGCAGTCCTTGAACACACACAAAAAATTTCATCAAAATCGGTCCAGTCGTTTAAGAGAAGTTCAGTGACATACACACTCACAGAAGAATTATATATATAAAGATAACATCCATTAAATAGTGGAGAAATACTGTTATTTTCACTATACATATACCTATATGCCTATCTTTAAAATTAATGTAGTTGGCATAGTGTTATAATTCATGGAAAAAGCATTTACTGTCACTGCAATATTCCAGCTTCTCATTATTTACACAGCAAAGTTTCTTCAAATGTGATTTTAGATTTATTTTATTTAAGTCTGATTATTACTATCAAGAAATTATAAAGTCATGTCTGGAAGACGTCGTCGTTCGAACATAGGTCGTAGTACAGTGAATGCCAAAAGAGTACGTTCAGCAAGAGATGAAGAATCGTCAACGGAACGTGAGGCTCGCCTTAGTCAGCTTCGGGATAGTTATAGAGCTGAGAGAGAGAGAGAGAGTTACTAATTCATGGGTAAATAAAGAAAATTCTGCCATGAATTACGATCCTTCGATTTCTTACAAGGACGATCGTAGAGTATCAATAGGTACTATGTCAGAAGTGTGTGAACATTGCTTGGCATTGAAATTCAAAGACGAATCGAAAGGCATGTGTTGCTTACAAGGAAAAGTCAAATTAGAAGAAATTCTCCCTCCACCTGAACCACTTCAATCTCTTCTTACGGGTGATCATCAGAAATCCAAACAATTCACGTTAATTATTAATTACACATTTTACAACAAAGCTTTTTAGAAGGAACACCCAATTATTGGATAGGTGGTGTAGCAACGCACGCGGATAACGCTAGTTGTACTATAAATTCTTAAATGATCTCTATACTATTTTAAAGGAAATTATGTACATTGAATATGTTATGTATCTACATACATATGATAAAAGCAGGCCACAGACCCAAGACCCATATAAGAAAATGATTTAATAAACTATTGACTTACATCAAACTCAAATCAAGTCAAAATACAAAAGTCGATATAAATGTTAATGATGATGAATCTCAATTGGATCTCTTCATCTAAGATGACGAAAATGTCGTCATGTAAATAAAATGAATAAAGAATGAATAAATGAATAAATAAAAATAATAAGACGAGTATGTAATTGGAATGATTGAAACAACAAACGCCAATGACTATTAAATGAGCTCATCACAAGTCAATGTCATATACTTATATCTTGTAGTGCTCGTACTTCAGATACTTACATGCATACTATTCTATTTACATACTAAAGATTCTTACATGTGTTATGTATTATTACTACAGATACATGCATCTATAAACTACATAAACCTACATCATGCATAAGTCATTTGTAACAATCACTCATTGTATTGTATTGTATTGTATTGTATATACTTAAGTACAAGTATGTATGCATATTGTGAGATGTGTGTATGTTGATATATTTGTTTCTAAATACTTAAGCATTTAAATATTTGTAGAATGATGACGAATTCAACGATTGTGAGATAGTGAGATAGTGAGAAAGATAACGACTATGTATATATATTTATTATATTTATTTTTCTCAACTAAACTAAACTTAACAACAAATTAAAGCAATTCAAAGAGAGCGCAATACACTGACTGACTATACTATAAAAAAAAAAAAAAATATCTTAAATTATTGTTATTATGATTTGCTAATTGTTTTTGTTTTGTTGTCATTTTCATTCTCATTCTCATTATTATTGTTTTTTTTTTTTTTTTCTTAATTTTATTTATATTTTTATTTTATATTTATATTTATATTTATGTCTTCATATTTAGTGACGTTTATTTAAGTCAGTCACACCTGTTGATTTTTAGCATATTCAGTTCTATTTTTATGTATTTTACTTTCTGAAATTGAATGAGTAATACGAAAATTTTTGAAACATGAAATAAATATAAGAAGACAGTAAAATCTTCCATTGGCTCCCATGAAATTGTATGACAACGGGAGATGTCCGCAACTAGAGATCTTACTGTACATAGTAACTCATTTATAGAAATGGAAGCATAGAATTTTAAGAGGCTTCGATAGACTATTCTATTCTTTTGGTTTTTTTTTTTTCTTAAGGGGGTATTCTGGTCTAGAGCCCTAGTTTCAGGGTATTTTTCAAACTAGGATAAAAAAAAAATTAAAAATATTTTTAGTATACATAAATTAATATTATAATATTTATTGATTTTTAAAGTATAGTGTAGGCTGGTGAAGTGGGGGTTGCCAGTCAAAGGGTGCTCCCTGGTTGACATGATTCCAACACTTGTACTGATCTAAATCAAACAAAGAGAAAAAAATTCACAAAATAGCGTCCACTTAAAAAAAAATTTTTTTTACCCCTGTTTTTCGACCTTTTCGAATTTTTTAAAAATACTTGGTATTAAAATTTTTCAAAATCCAAGAGTAAGACGATAAAGAAATGTATAAAGAAGATTCTCACAAAATTTCAAAGGAATCGGTCAGATAGAACTTGAGATATCGTGTCAACCACCTCAAAAAAAAGGAGTTTTGAGAAAAACGCGTTTGAAGTTTGAGAAAGATTTCCAATAGAATAACTCAGATAATAATATTGGCTTTTATATGGAAATTTAAAAGTGCACATGTATTATATATATACATAAAGAGCTCGAGTCGGATATAAAAGAATTTCTGGAAAGAATGAATCCTCAAGTCTGCCGTTCATTGTGTGATCACTACGCTCGGCCGGCTTAGATGCCACGTCACAAAATCCACTGTATCTCCCAAAATATTTCGAATTTTGAAAAATCCTTTTAAGAGCATATTTTTGAAAGTCTAAGCTTTGAATCGATTTTTTCAATTTTCTAGACCAGAATACCCCCTTAAGGAATCTTAACTATAGATTCATATATCATAAATACACTTCGACAAACTATTCTAATCATAATTCATTCCATATTTCGTGGTATAGAAATAAGTAAAGAAAGAAGAATTATGTTTAGAAATTTCTATCTGTTAGACTCATATCAGCATCTTAGTACTTAATGGTAGAAGAGTATTTTACCTTTATTTGCATAGATCGCACAACAAATTTCTACTTTATAAAACAATGTTGAAAGATATTTGAACATATGAAATAAATAATACTGATATTTTTTAGAGAGATTCCATAGAAAGCTTTTATTTGGGATAACTGATGATATTTGAAAAAAAAATTTTATTCACCCAAATCTTCTTCAGACTGCGATGATATCAAATGAAATCAGTAGATTCAACAGAAAGCATTAAGTACGACTAAATGTTCTCATCTTAAATAAATTGTCATAGTAGATTTACTATTGTAAATTGTGATTCAAATTAGTAAATTTATGTTTTCATGTGTTAAAGAAGTTGAGGAATCATGATAGTAAATTGCTAAAAAGGCATGGTACATTTTATATAAATATAATTTGTTTGTTTAATCCAAATCGACTAAACCTTATGGGTATGAGATCAAGCTAAAAATAAATGTAGGTAAATAGACAGAATCCTACTCATGTCATGTGTCATAGTTCAATCTGAAAAGGTGGAAGAAAACTGCTTTGTATCTTTTGTCATGTAATGACTTGGAAATATAGCCAAGTGTCCATTTTGATACAAATAATTTGAAAACATATATATATATAAGTATATATGTTGTATATGTTATTAGTTTGGAGTTTGCTTAAGAAAAAGAAAGAAAGTCCAAATTTTCAATGTGATCTGCTCACTGAAAATTACAAAAAATTTAAGCACTGAGCAGATTATTTAATTTTGCTGTGCAAATCTTTTCCGTCAAGTATTAACAGTTAAGAAGCGAACACTGACGATCTAAGGGTAACAATTTAACAGGAAATTTTGGTTGAGATCACAAAAAATAAGTGTTACTGCAAGACTAGAATGAAATAACTGGTGCAATACATAAGTGTCGAGAGTGAGAGAGAGAGATATCATAGATACACAAATTCACTTCTTTCCATCAAAACTTCTTTCCTGAAAAGAAACCGAAAAAAAGTGTCTTTGGTTGAGTTGAAAAACTATCAAGAAAGGATTAATACTGCTATAGGGTGAATGTTTGTATAGTTTAGAGGTGCAGAGCTTAGGTCGAACTGACCCTAAGAGAATGCTGAATGAGTGTGTTCTGTCTGACTGGCAATACTGTGACTGAGCGGGTGACAAACAGGTTCATTCAGGATTTAATATTTGTTGGCAGTCGATCAGACTTTGTTTTTAACTTAGCCCACAGGCTTTCCATAAATTACATCCCACGGATTTCATGATTTTTTTGATTCCCTCCCAGACCTTGTCACAGGTGGTTGCATATGTGAGGGACTCTCCTCCCTTGATGTTATGTCACATAATTTGCAATTTAACACCTTTGTAGAAATGATGATGATTTATTAGAAATGATTGCAGTGCACTAACGTCACCTCCATTGCATCAGCAAAGTTTCAGCTTCAATTGCTACTGATTCAAGCGTAACAACCACCCGGCAGATCCTTTTGCAATTTGATGGTTGCCGGTGAGAAGCTTTTGTGCACTTAGTTGGAATACACATGGGCTTAGCCCGGGCCGATTAGAAATTCCATACTCTTATAATCTAATCTTATCTAATTTTGTGAAAACCGATAATATAGTGTTAACTTAATCTCTCTTATCTGTTAATACTCAGTATTATGGGTTCCTATTAGGGTTCTAGATATGACACAAAGCCTAAATATAGAGTTGTTAATGTCTTAGGTTTTTCGTTTAGTTAAAGTTTCGCGTTTTAATACTTTATATATCGACATGTGGCGTTACAAAGCTTCCCAGCCGTTGGTTGTTACACAATGTCATACTTCGCTGACCCCCTAAACTTCATGAAGCTCTACTGGCAGTGACTTTGTTACGCTGTCTGACCAAAGGTAATTATTGGGACCATGTACCTTTGGGTCAGTAGCGGTCTCAGCCTATTACCCATTCGCTTAAATTCCTTATATCAATGGGGACATATGCTTGTCTGATATTTGATCATATTTGCCAGTTTAGCAGAAGAGGTTGGAATGACCTTAGTCCTAACAGTCAGAAAGCCATATCCATGAATAAGGTGTTTTTTTTTTTTTTTTTGCTATCGGTAGAAAAGCATCGAAAGCCTAGCCGGTCTACAACCTTTAACCCACTAAAAACTACCGCACCATGTCCTATTGTCCCCCCGGAACTGCCTTTAAATACTTCGTCGGGAGGGGAAAAAAATGTGGAACGCTTCACGATTTTGCGTGTCATCCTCGCGCAGGGGCGATTGCTAATCTTCTCTGTATTGTTCCAATTTTAGTATATGTTCTGCCGAAGCAAGAACACCATGAGTGCTATATTTCATTTTTATAACACTAATCCTGAGCTGGTTTGGAGTTCAAATTGGTAGTATTTCGGGTGCGAAGTCTGACCTGAGGCTTTTTCATGACCAGCGGATTAGGCCACTTTAGAATTGACTTTAATATTTTATAAACTTCCAACTTAAGTGTAACTATATGTAGATATCACTTACCAAGTGTGAAGTGTACAAAAAGTGTAAAAAAGGTAATAAAGATAAATTTGACAATCAAAAAATAAAATGCAATTCCTCGAAAAAAGAATAACTAAAGACTTTTAGAAGCAAGTACAGTCATTAGAAAAAGGCTCTGATGACATTTAATTGTTAAAATTTATAATTATAAAAAAGAAATTCTCCTGGGTGAGAGATTTAATGATGAGACATTTATAAGAGTGCAAGGAATTTTTGTATTATTTTTATAAGGTAGATAGACGAGTTGGTTGATGACTAAAAGCTTGTGGATTAATCCATTATGCCAAACAGTGTTGAATGGGGCTTTTATGTACGTCCAGTGTTAACATACCGACAGATTTTTTGTTATGAAGTCTATGCTTGACAAATTGCTCGAGTATAAGTGAATGGATACAGCATAGCTGTGCTAGGCTGGAGGGATGACAATTCTTACGAAATTTTTGGAATAGCAACTAAGTAAGCATATTGGAGGATGGCATCTAGATGAATTTTTTGGTTTTTCAGACTTGTACAATATACATATTTCAGATATTGTAAAACTTTTTGAAATGTACAAGTACATCATCGTTTGCTTGCTTCACATCCATCAAGCAAGACTTTGACAAGTTTAGAAATTTTAAGGAAAAAAAGTTTCCCGAGATGACTTTGTCCTCTCCAACTCAACCTGTACAAGCATTTGTCCATCTATCTCAATTTTTAAGATTATAGCATATGAAATTTTCAAGGCAAATAAACCATATTTACTGACAAACTGGAATTGAATCAATGAAAAACAATTTTTAATTAAATTGCTTATAACTAGAATCTCATGAAATGCAGCATTTGAGTTACATAGACATATGTTTTGGCATGTGTATAGTTAGAATTACTATTCCAATTCCTGAGTAATACACATATGTTTTCTAGATTATATTTTCCATTATTTTTTTCCATTGAAATGAATTTTCTTAGATTTTTCATATCAGACTGACTAAAGACTTTTATTAGCAAGTACAAGTCATTACATAAATGAAATATGTCATTATTTCATGGTTTAATTTCAAATATCCAATTTGTTAAAGAAGTTTATATTATTCACAATAAAAGCGCCTGGCTTATGAGTAATAATAATAAATAAAAATACATTATTAATCATTCGCTGTGTTACTTGTAATTAGGGATGCGCCGAGTAACACTTTTGCCGAGTAACGAGTACCGAGTTTTACTCGGCTCAATTTTTTTCAACTGAGTACTCGGCGAGTAACTCGGTTCTATTAAATTCCCATTTCGATCAAGCAAGTACAATCAGGTTCGCGAGGGGAAGAGCGGAACTTGCAAAAGGTAAAGCTATATTAATAACTACTGATGTTTGGACCTGAATGAATAACTTACTCGAATTCTTACCTACGCCGTACTGGCTAGAATAGGAAATTGAGCTTCCGCACAGAGTGTTGCAGATGTCACATTTTAGAGGACCCCACACGGCGGACAATAATCGATCAGTGCTTTCAGAGTTATCCGTGAATTGGGATATTAATACTCGCATTCATCTTGTCTTGAGAGACAATGGACCCAATGTGGTGAAAGCCATAAATGATAGTCAATATGTTGGCTAAGGATGCTATATACATACGCTGCAATTAGCCGTAAAAGCTTCGTTCAAGGAACAAAATGTAATCAACGTTATTGCCTCAGCTAGAAAAATTGTAGGCCACTTTAACCATTCTGCAGTGGCACAAGAAAAACTGACCCTGATACAAAAGAACACTGCCAGAGCACAAACTCGTGCAAGATGTTACCGTACTTTTACCGTGATAAACGGATTATTAGAGCAAGCATCCTCCTCATCACAGAGAACCGTACAGCACTATACGAACGTCAATGGGCCTGGGAGCGACTCTAAACCGTCGAAGAAATTACTAAAATTACCGAAAAGAGACAAATATTAAAGTTTGGCAACTAAATATATTGCTTTTCTTAAACAAAGTATACTCGGCATTCAAACCGAGTTATTCGGCATTCAAACTGAGCTATTCGGAATTCAAACCGAGTTATTCGGCATTCAAACCGAGTTATTCGGCCGAGTGCGAGTATCAAAAAACCCGCCGAGTACGTCGAGTACCGAGTATCAACCGAGTACTCGGCCCATCTCTACTTGTAATTATTATTACCAAATGCTAATCAAATGAACTTAATCTATTTATTTATTAAAAGATTAGTTTGTTATAAATGCAATGAATTCCATGGTTATTTTTTTCAAAATTTTATAATATTTTTGTAATATTTTTCTAAATTACTAATTAATTATATAGATGTTAGAGCATGGTAAACCCCATAAACTGTTGAATATTATTAAATTAAAAAGTACTAAACAGTGACCTAGTTCTATATATAGTACATCATGTGTGATCTATTAAAGCTATTTTTTCAAAATACCAACACAGAAGCAAGTGAACAACATGAATTGATAGGAAATAAAAATAAAAAATATTGTATATAAAAATATATTATACATATCGATATCATAGGAACTAAAGTGTCTTTTAGTCGAGTTTTGCAATATTCAATAATATAATTGAAAGAAACCGGAATAATGAAAACAAAAAAAAAAATCTTGAATTCTTTGGACGATCAAACAAAACACAACACAACCAAACAACCAAATAAAAAGAAAAATATTTAAATAAAAAATTTTAGTGTCATAATTTCCGTTTCTGGTTGTTTATATCATTTTATGCATGTGATATATATATATAAAATTATTATATAGAAATTACGTAATATTGAACATAGAAACACGCCCGATTAAATAAATTAATATAAACATAAACAACAAATAAATAAAACTAAGATACATTTTCGAAAAAAAAAAAAAAAAAAAAATTCTATAAAAAATATATAAATATTTCCTCACTATTTGCATATAAATTGTTGTCTTGGAATATTTTGTTGCACGACGACACACTTAATTTCGTATTATGTATTATACTATACTTGTACACTCCGGTCCACTTGAATAGCAACATAATAATTTCCTTCATCATATAATAATTTTTATTTGAAACCTCATATTTTCCAAAACAAAAATGTTAGAGACCTAAGTTTTTCTTTAAAAGATAGGATATTTAATTATGTATAAAATATAAATTAAAATATATTTAATACAATAGATACTTTGGTTGATTTTATATGAATTTTTCCAATGTTCAACTAGAAAAAAAAAATTACCAAAAATTGATCATCACCCTCAATAAAAGATTGTTTTTGTAAACGTTTTGTCTGTTTTTCCTAAATTGATAGAAATTAAATTCAAGTTTTATGTTTAGTAATTTGTTGAACCCCATTTTTAGATCAATAACAATTCGAAATAATGAAGCTGATTATCTGAGAAGTTTCTATCTTTATGTGCAAATCCATAAAATTTTCAAGCCAAACATCTCTAAACATTTTTTCGATGAGTATATAGTATAGTAATTACGCCATCTTATAGCATTTGATCATTTATTTAACGTTTCTCTGAGTGTGAATTATTGCATTATCATGTTGATATGATTACACCAAAGGTTTAAAAAGCTCTTCAAAAAATACAAGCCAAGTTATACCTTCACATTTACAGTTGTCTACAAAAATTTGCAGCCCACAAATTCCTTAATACACCATTCCACTGTCCTTTGTGGTTTTAAAAATAATAGCCGAAGCCATCGGTGTAACTGAAATTATATTTTTTCAACATCTCAGAAGATAACGTGATGCCAAGGTATTTCTATATGAAATGCAAGTTTCTCTATGTTTTCATTAACTTTATCTATTTAGGTTTCATAATAAGATCTATAATAGTGGTAATCAAACAGCAATTTTTCCTTTATCTTGACAACAGAGACGTGGTTATTTGAGGCTTTTCTTAAAGTAAATCGTTCGTAAGCGCTCTACTAAGCAAACTGTGCATATTTATGACTCATCGCTTATAAAAGTCCCCCATACAAACACCCTATTTGATACTGAACCCTTTGTGTACGAGTCAGTCTCGCACTTGGTCAATATTTTGTTTGTTTTGAAAGTGTCCAATTCAAGTGGCGTGAAGTGTGTGCGTGCTGTTGTTATGTCTGGACTGGCACTCACCATAAAATAAATATAGTATATACAATAGCAACATCGATAACAAATATCTGAAAGAAAAACAAGAAAGAACGTTATCTTCGACTATGCCGAAGATGAAATACTCTTCACGGGACGCAGTGAATGTTTCATTGTATTATTCAAATGGGTGGTTTGTATGGGAGGTACCCTTCCTAGTGGTCCGATTTGAATGGTTCTGACAAATGTCCTGCGCCTGTCTTGGAAACTGATAGTCTCCAAATTTCAGTTCGATAGGACAAAAATCAAAAAAGTTTTTCTAATAAGAATATTAATTCAAATGGATGGTTTGTATGCGAGGTACCCTTCCTAGTGGTCCGATTTGAATGGTTCCGACAAATGTACTGGGTATGGTAAGAAGTAAGGTTCGTGCAAAGTTTCAGCTCTCTAGCTCAAAAACTGGACTAGTTTGCATACATACAGACGGACAGAAGGACAGATGGACATGGTTTTATCAATTCGTCTAATCGAGCTTATTAAGGATATATATACTTTATGTGGTTTTTTTTGTCACCTTCTGCTTGTTACAAACTTCATGACAAACTTATAATACTATTCACTTCCGTGAAGTGTATAATGAAAACAATACAAAAAAAAAATATATATTTATACGCGTATGTTCAAAGAAAATCAATCTTCGGTGCTAATAAATAAGTCAAAATTTAACTCTTATGTGCATATTTGTTTAAATTTATATAGACATAATAACAACAATATTATCAACAATAACAACAACAACAACAATTAATATATTAAAGAAGAAGAAGATGCTTAAATAAACAAATTTCAAATTGCTAAAAATTATGAAATTTGTTACAAAATTTAAATACAAATTTATGAAGTAGGAGGAGTTGAGAGAAGTGAATTGGAAATTGAACATTTATTACAAGTCCCTTTGATTAGAAGAAGTGCCTGATAAGTTCTTTATTGCTCATCATTTGATACTCATGGCTAATAGTAAGACACCAAGTGTTTTGAAACTATTGTATTAAACTAAAAGTGATTGACAAATTTTTTACTTGTCTTTCTGCATAAAAAGGCTGGCATCCTTTTGAAATCCTTGTAATACTTGGTTTACTTGAAGCATGACCTTATATATCAAATGCAATATGCTCTCTGCCAAACGCAAATCATACCGACTTTAGTGATTTACATACTTGACCTTATTCAAACTTACGAAAATCAAATTTTACTTTCTCACTTTTCTAGTTGAGATGATCTAGATATATTACGACATTGTTTCCGGCTACTGTAGGTGAATTGATAAACTTACAAATTGTTAGTTTATAGGACTTTAATCTCATAGCAATCGCTTCTAGCTCCTATCATACTGACTCTTTATTATTGTACAAGTTGAATGTTGTAGGTGTTTGATCTTATAGTAAGCGCTCCTCTTCTTTTTTAATTTTCAAATAAAATCAATCTTTGGTTTTTAAAGAATTTTTCTTGGGTTATCAAATCTTATAAATCTTTATAATTTTATTACTTTTATTTTGTTCCAATATATTTTTATATTTGAAAAACTAAAAAGAAGTAAATGAAACAAAGCAGTTGTTACTTTGCAAAGAAATCAATCAATCACCAAAGATTAGTAATTAGAAAAGAGTAGAGCAGCGATTAGTGAACTATGACACAATTTTAAACATAAATAATAAATATTAGAATGAATGAAAAAAAAAAAACAAATTTATGTGAAAACATAAGAAACTAAAGGCAACAATAAAGAAAATGAAAATGTTTAGAATGAGAATGATGATCAGGGACTGATGCTAAGGGAAACCAACGAGATTGATAAGTTGTCAGTGTCTAATGTGTGTCCTTACCATTCGCCCAAGAAAAGTTTGTGACATTGCTTAGCAAATGAGTAAAACATATTAGTACTACACATGAACAGAGACTCAGAGAAACACAAAGACACAAAGATACATATTGTACACAAATAGACTTCGATTCCTGTTGACTGGTCATGGTTCCCTTAATGCTTTTTTGCATTCAAGGGGCCTAAATGACAGTGCGGAATGCCCTTGTGGCTCGACGGACGAGACATGGCAACTTGTTCTCTGTGAATGTTCTCTGTATGACGATTTAAGGGATTTGAATGAGTTTGGTATTTTGAGTGTTAATGGGGGTTTTGATTTTAGTGAGGTGCTCTCCAATAAGGATAGAGTTAGGAGATTAAATGGGTTTGCACGTGCAGTATTTTTGAGACGTCGTCCGATTTTAGCCTGAGACTGTCCGATATGTGTGTGTGTGAATGTTGTTGGTTAGTGTTCCCCCGGGGTAATCAGTCCCTGAGCTTCATGGAGCTCTACTGGTAGTAACTTGGTTACGCTGCCTGACCAGAGGTATTTTCTGGTACCACGGGCGTCTGGCTTGTAGCGGTCTCAGCCTACTACCCTTTCGCCTAAAGTCCTTGTGACAGTGGGGACATATGCTCGCCTGATTTTTATCAAATAAATGCTGCCAAATTGGCGGAAGAGGTAGGAATAGACCTCGCTCCCAACAGTGAGGAAGCTGTACCCATGAGTATAGCTTTATACTGTGCCATCTGTGGGCTACCAACCAGCATGCTATTCCAGAGAGCTATGTTCAAATTTGGGCCACCAACCCATGAACGTTTTGGAGTTCGAATTTGGTAGTACCTCGGGTACGAAACCAGAGGCTATTTTCTGGTACCACGGGTGGTCAGGAGTCCACAGAACTTGTTTCCGTCCTGGCCAGCGGGTACGGCCCCCTTGTGGGAGTATCGTGGTGGCTGTGATTTAATACCCAAATGCGGGTAGAGTCATAACTCGACGTGGAGTTGCGTTATACAACCGGGTGCTGTGACCCAGAGAGCAGCAGAGGTTTAAGGTGGGTCTCGCTCCCCACCAAGGAGAGAGTCATATTTACCAAAATAAATATGACTTAAATTTGGGACCTGCGGATATATATCCAAGGGGACGTTGATTGACGTTTATCAATCCATGTGCTTGGCACCGTGTTCTTAAGTCTTCACAGACAGGCGAGCACGTAAAACACTGGTACTTCATGTACACGAATAGACTAGGAAAGAATTAATCAGTAGTAATGCGAACAATAAATATATTGAGTCTGCTGAAAATTTAAAATAGTAATGTGCATAATATAATAATTATAATAATAATAATTAAATCAATTTATAATCATTAAAATAGTTTCTTTGTCATGAACATCTAAAAACAAACATACTGATTGGATCAGCATTGCATTAAATGAACTGAAAGGTTAAATAGAGAATCCATAGTATAGTACAGTATTGGTACTTCTAATCTCTTCTCATATCTAAGCAAATTTTTAACAATAGTTTAAAAATTTATATGTAACACAATTGAGACAAAAGTTTCTTTCGTAAAAATTAATCGAATGACTCATTGCACTGTGCATCTTTTGTATATATAAGGTGGACGTAGATATAAAAAAAGGAAGTCGTAATTACTGTCTGTTTCGATATGCACAACTTCAAAGCCATTCAACGGAATTCAATACAGTTTTCATTGTCATTTACTGATTTTTATTTACGAAATGTTTATGGGAACACCCACAATTATTGATTCAATAATACAAAAATTTAATTCATTTTCAGTCATTTACCATAAAAAGTTGAAATTTATTTAAAGAAAATGCACCACTATAGGCACCTAAAGGATCCATCTGCATGATGGATATAGTATATGGTAATTTCCTTTGTGTATTTCGGGTTTTTTACATTTTCTCACAGGAATTTTTTATTAAATCTTCCATCACTATTGTTACTCAGTGCTTTGTCGTTATGGACAGTTTCAGCATTTGTTGTCATACTGAAATTTAGTATAGAACCAATCATAATCATAATTTAAAAGAATCACACGATTTGTGCAAAGCAATGTCAATGAGGAGCATCTCTTCAATATACCATTTACTGGCAACATGACAATAAAAGACGCCAACATAATTTCCTTTTTAGGGTTCTGGACCCAAAGGATACCAAATTGCAGAGACTGCGTCATCAGTCAGTCCGTTCGTACATCCGTCCGTTCTCGGGTCATATCTCATGAACCGTCAATGACTAAGACGACAAGTCAACTGAATCAAAGGATGATCCAATAAAAAAAGTGTCCAATCATGAACACTATTCCAGCAACATTGCAAAAAGTTTAAATACCTGAAGCTTATCTGATTTACATAAGTATATAGTACGATTAGAACTTAAAACTGCTTCCATTCTATCTGTTAATACTTTTCAATAAAAAGTTTTACTTAGAATAGAATCAATAGAATATTTCATACTGAGGTCTTGGAGTTAAAAAAACAAAAAGAAAGTAAATTACATTTTTGAGATGTTCTTTTATTACAAGTAAACAATAAATATAGAATTTTGAAATAAACTACTAAAAGAGAAAGTTTTTTAAAAAAATCCAAAACCTTTCCCAAAACAAGTATTTTCTTCAGATTTGTTACTTAAAAATATTTTGCGCTTTTTTTTTTTTTTTCTTTACATCTACAGTCTTTGTTTTGTAATTTTATTTTTTGTGAGGTCGATTATCCATCCAATTTTATTCTTCTCTTTGCCGCTTCCGAGATGTTAAACCCACTCTGCCTGTGTTTGAATATTCGTTTCCATCCCTCAAGTTCTTTATTTCATTCTGCATGTCTCTTAAAAGTGCCTTATCCCTCTCCACATCCTCCTTTGAGTTTACCGCAAGTTGAGTAATAATTGTTCCGATTAGATCTGCATCTTCGAAATTACCACTTATCTTGTCCATTTCAATTTGTTTTAAAAATGATATTAATTTTTTATTTAAACATAGAGCTTCTTCCTCCTCGTGTTGAATCAATTCTAATGATTTTGAGGGATCAGAATATATCTCTTTCAATTCTTCGAAACTCTGGATGTAAGAATCACAAGTCATTGACAGCAATCGTAAACTATTCGCGACATTCTTGTTCTCATCGAATTTATACTTTTTTAATTCCACTTTCACAGATGTTTCAGTGTCAAGTACATTGGCCGCTAGCAATATTGCAAAGTTTCCCAACTTCTCATAAAAATCATCGCAATGCAGTTCCTTGGTAATATCGGTATCAGAATTTTGCATGGCCTCCAGTGTTTCCGCTAACTCTGTAGCCAGGCAAGCCATGTCAAATATCTTAACAATTCCTACATTATAAAGAATGCATTCTTCTGTTATCGTATACATTTCAATTTCGAAATCGCCCCTGAATTTCTCTATTTCTTCAGTTGTTGAACGTGGCGATAAAAGTTCTTTATATCCTTCTTGTACCATACGAATCATATTGCCCAATTCTGCCATCGTTTTTGTTAGATTTATTCTCTTGCCACTCAATTTTTTATCTTTAAATGTAGTGTACAATTTTAATATTTTTTCACGTTTTCAATTGACACTAAACTAAGAGGAGAAAATTCTGACATGACTTAAAAAGCAATGACAGATAAAATATCAATAATTTTAATAAATTCTTCTATTTTTACTAAATAATAATATTGTAATTTGTTCCTATTAGAAAAACTTTTTGTTTTTTGTGTTAGCGAACTGAAGTTGAGAAAGTCTTTGATTTATGTCCTCCAAGCATTAAATTTCAAGGCCCTAGGATTACTGTATCGTATAGCTCCCTCTTTTTAAATCTATTATGCTACGAAAAACTCGTTCAAATAGAGATCATAGGAAAAAGATGCAACAGGAATAGTAATTACTCCGAAAAAGAAAAAGAATTCAGGGTGTCTAATCAGAAAAGAAAATAATTCTTTGCGAAGAAATAGAGAATCGGTTTTTGCATGTGAAGTTCGCTCACCTTAGACTTGACCCAAATATAATTAACTCTATGTAAATTAGAAAATCCTTAAACGTGAAGTTTATCTTAATCGTGACCCGTATATGACATGGATCACTGGGAGCCAGAGAGTTGTCCGAGCGCAGGTCCATGAGGAGTCCTAATTTGTGGTCAACTAAACTAAATTCTGCCATGAATACAAGAATGATCCTATAGTTTCATTGACTTAACAGATAATGGTATAATGTCTGTTGATGGCGAATATTCCTCTGCTTTGAAATGAAAGGAAAAATTTAAATTCGCATAGGAAACTCTTTCTCCTCTTCGAATCACAACACTCTCTTCAATTATCACCGTGCTTAATAAATGTACATACATATATGGATTTCATATTTAAATAAAGAAATTTCAATTTTTCCTTTCTGTTAAGTCAATGAAATGAAACTTGATATACCAGAAAAAGGTCTTACTTCCTATCGTCCGACATGACACTCCTGAGAAGTCCATCGGCTAGTGGAGCATATTCTTTTGGCTCAAGAAAAGAGGCAGTACTACTCAGCAGTATTTCTAGATGTAAAGGAGACATTTGATAGAGTGTGGGACGCCGGATTGCTCTATAAGCTAAAGTAGCAGCTCCCAACACCATTCTACTTGTTCCTGAAATCTTATCTGGAGAATAGAAAATTTTATGCTTGATGCGGCAATGTTGTATCCTTAATTACAGACATTGGGACAGGTGTTCCCCAATGTTTAGAGCAGATCTGCCCATCACTAAAGACCATTCCCTAAGCAGACGACACTACATTTATAACAGTTTCCAGGACTCTCCTCGGGACAGTTTGACTCTTTAGGAATATGGCAGAACTGATAGAACAATGCAGTCAACCCTGAAAAATCGTCGCACACAATATTTGTAACAAGAAGGGGCCAAATTACTTAATGCTATGATTCCTTACGCAGAGACAGTTAAATGTCTTGAACTTAATCTTGATAGACGAGTCATTGGCTGGCTGATTGGACGTCACTTCAAACTCAAAATAAGAAATAAACTGTTACTATACAAGGCCATACTAAAACCAATTTGGATCTGCTGTATTCTATTGTGGGGCACAGGTAGTGACTCAAACATTAAAACTATTCAGAGGTTCAAAAAGCAAAGTCTTGAGAATGGCAACTGGCGCTCATCTGTTAACTAGCAATGAAGAACTCAAATATTCATGGATATCAGTCAGCAGTACATCAAGAGATTAACTGATCATCCAAATAACTTGGCATTATAACTACTCGACAACAGTGCAACTAAAAGAAGGTTAAAGAGATATCATCTACCATTCAAAGAAGCAGGCTACGAAACCGAACTTTATTAAGCAATTTAATAGTTGTCCTATGTCTCTGGGATAGATTTTTAGTAAAGAGAAATATATATGTCAGAAACATTACATAGCCAGCTGAGGTATCGATCAACAACTCTAAATAATCTCGCTTGTGTATTTTGACTGTGCTTTGTCCTGTTCGTTAGCGAAAATGTGCAAAATTCGAGCATACAAAGGGCCATTTGCGGGAAGTGTTGCTTTTTGCATATCATTCGAAAAAAAATGCTATTCAAGCGCATCGAATGATTGAGTGAAAGAACGTGTCGGGAATGGTTTCAAACGTTTAAAAATGGCGAATATGGCGTGCAAGGATACCGGTCCCGTTAAAAAGTTTGAGGATGCAAAATTAGAGACTTGCTGGATGAAGATTCGTGTAGAACGCAACAGGAACTTGCAAGTTTATTGGGCGTGACTCAGCAAGCCGTTTCTCATCGCCTAAAGAGCTTAGGAATGATCCAGAAACTGGGACATTGGGTGCCGTACGAGTTGAATCCGAGGGACATCGAACAGCACTTGCATGTGCGAACAACTCCTCCAACGGCAAAACATCGTGACCGGCGATGAAAAGTGGATATACTATGACAACCCGAAGCGGAAAAAATCGTGGAGGCTTTCCGGCCATACATCAAGTTCGACCGCAAAACCGAACATTCATGGCTCGAAGCTGATGCTGTGTATCTAGTGGGACCAGCTCGGTGTAGTGTAATATGAAACCAGGGGAACCAAACGACCGGGGAAACCATCACAGGAGCCCTCTATCGGACTCAAATAATACGTTTGAGTCGAGCGTTGAAGGAAAAACGTTGATCGCGTCAAAAGACGAACAATTTTTCCGACGAGGAATTCAAAAGCTGCCAGAAAAATGGGAAAAAGTTGTGGCTAGTAATAAATATTTTGGAGATTGAGTATGTAACGAGTTTTTTAACTAAAGAAAAAAAAAAAAACCCGGCGATTTTCTATTTGTACGCCCAATATATATCTGATATATTACAAAGTACAGACAAGTTCTTATCTTATCAATATATGAGTTTTTTTTTTTCTTATTATATTTACTTTTCTTTTATTGTATTTTTATTTTTATTGTAGTAATTGGTCTTTGGCTCGCTCAATCATGAGTTTGTCGAAAGTTTTCTATTGTATGAATTTTGTGCGGATCATTGTCTGATAAGAATGAATACACATTGGTATATATATACAAGTTTCGTTAAGTTAAATATGGATGGATATATGTATTACAACTGACGTATGAGTAATAATGAAGTCTGATCATACGCACTGCACCTGCTCGCATTTACACTCACAATGTGTCACAACTAATTTCACAAGTTGAATTGTGTTTTTAATCTTTATTAAGATTGTTTTTCGTTATCGATAACAATCAATGTATCAATTCGATCTCATCATAATCTGTAATCATCATCATAATCATGTTTATTTATGAGTAATATATTTTTTGTTCAATAATTTGTTGCTAAATAGAAATTTTGTCCAATTGAATACAAAGTTTTTCATTTTTACTGTGTGGGCGAAAATATTTACAAATTTTGTCTTATAAATAATTGTTTTAATTTTTAATTTTATTTATATTTTTTTGCCTTTAAAAACCACAAATTTATAAAATTTCTTTAATTAACCGCAAACAGTACGCGGGTGTCGACATCAATTCGTTTTTTGTTTTTTTTTTATGTGTGTCCAATATGAATGTGGGCATATCGCAGAAATCGTATATAGTCAGTGAAAATGAAATACAAATTATTTTACATTCAAATAGAAATCGGTTAGGGAAATGTAAGCAGTTATGAGCAATTGAGATTGAGATAATAAATTTGTATTTCAATTTGACTTATTTGATGTTAGATTGCATATATTGTAATTGTTGGATAATTATATTTTAGTATAATTCCCAATCAATGGAAGATTACAAAATATGTAGTACACTATAATCTGGTATAGGTGGATAGGTCAAAGTGGTGTATGAGTCAAGCCATTGTTAATGGATTTAAGAACACCACTGCTTTCAGATGCTTCACCCCTTGCAATATTAGATAAGTCGATGTCATTGTCCAAATTTAATGTACCCGTCTTTGGTTACAATGGATTACCGATCAAGGTAGATGATGTCGATACTGGGCCATCAAACATTAAATGACAAAGAGCCATTGAAGGCTGAGTCAGCCTCAGAGTAAGCCAACAATTCTAAACTGCTAAAGTATTTATTGCGAATGAATTCAGCAAAGTTTATTTACTCAGTATTTTCTGTTTTGACCTAAATAAAGTGCTAAGCCACTCGCTCCGTGAATTCATGTATTTTACACTTTTGTTAGAATCTTTTGTGGGATTTGCAGCATTGCCAGTGTCATCAAGTTGATGTTGATTCAAGTGTTGATATTTTTTTGTTTTCCTCAAAAATGACATAACTGATTTTCAAAATTTAAGTAGTGTGCCTTACCCTTATAAGTCAATAGGGAAGTGAAACTACTTTAGCGAAGGGAGGTAAATCCAAAAATTAGAAAATTAAATGTGACGAATGAATGCTTATGCGTATAAAATGAATCCTTATGCATGAGTAAGAGAGAGATAAAAATGGTTTACTGATAGTGCTTACTATACGAAAGAACTTACGAATAAGTGGCCGAATGACCGAAAAATAAAATAACTCTTCCATATTGTATTTGCCTAAATAGCTCCAATATAATAATAACAACATCCAATTTTGATTTTCGTCTCATTTCATTTTCATATTTTTTCTTTGCTAAAGAAGTTTCACTTCAAAACTTTTTCTACCTATTATCAGCGAGTAACATGGTATCTATTTTATTTACGAAAAAAAAATATAAAAATCTCTACGAAAATTATAATAATGTAACCTAAGGTATCAAAAGTTCTAACACTCTACCTAGATACTCTAGATACTCTTCAACATATATTCTGTACAGAAGCATGGCTCGGGTTGCAAACTAATGTTTCTGCACCTGGAGTGTTCGTGAGAACAGTCTTTTGTCTGATTCGAGTTGCCGTTGACTACCGTACCTATGTGATCTGAATGCTGATACTGACATTGTCAAGTGCATCATTATTTAGAGTGTGCGCTATTTTAACCACATGCATATGGATAAAGAAGGTAAGGTGAAGGGATTTGAATGAAAGCTCTTGCAAGGAACATGTAGTAAAAAATCGCAACTAAGCTGATGTGTGCAATGCAGGGGGCTCCTACGGAAGTAAGCAGAAACGCTTGATCAAAAATCAATCCAAAATCTATCCAATCTATTCCATTTATCTATCAATAAATTGAATTCACACCATGAATAGAATTATTACCAGATCAATAGATTCCTATGAGAGATCGGGTTTTTGTACCGAAATCACTTCATATTAACAAATCACCAAAGATAACATTTTTTAGTAAGATAACAATAATCGATATAATCAGTTTTTTATAAACGTTAAGTATTTATTTTTACATGAGTTACTCAGAAAATTTTCGGTACAATCAAAAAATTATATATAGACATTCACTTCAATGTCAGCATTGCTTTTTGAAGTGACTTATGTTGTAGTTTGTATTATCAGGTGGGGTGGTCCAAAATTTGTATGATTCAAAGTATGTTTTTGTTATTCATCTAAACTTTCTGTGAAATGAGTTTAAATTCCGTCTAGTTTCTTGCATCCTTAGCGCGGCACTTGTTTAGTATAGTTTTTCATAACTTCGGATTTGGTTCATCTATAGCGAGGGGTGTTTTACATTTTATTTCCAATGAGTATCATCCAAGCTTGATACAACCTTTGCGTGACACGTTGTTGCTGTAGTTTGTATTATCCGGTGATGTGGTTTAAATTTGTATGGTCATATGATTGATTCAAAGTTTGTCATATATTCAGTGTGGCACAGAATTTGTTTCCAGGAGAAGATTTAATATCTCCAGACAGGAGAGGCCGTGGCACAGCTTTCTTTCTTAGAACTATGCGAATATGGAGTAATTGCGTCAGCGCTTTTACTCCGCACATACTGCGGATATTGTAGTTGAGTACAGTTAACTACCATGTCGCTAGTGACTTTCGGCTTTTTTAAGAATCCTTTCAGAGGACGCTTCGGTTCGCCCTCAACATTTGTTTTATTATTTGTCCCTTGTCCTACTAAAGTTCCATTGAACCTCACCACTTGTCGTATGCGCCGTTCACGCCTTGTGCCATTAGAAGCTTTTGAATAATACTCAACATATCTGTCAAATCGTTTCTTCAACATCAACATACGTAGGTCAGCTGCTAATTCTGACATTCTTCCCATCTTTAAGTTCATTATCTGAGTCACAATCAAAAGACGTGTGGTTTCAATCACTTGTGCAGAATTTTTTCCAATATATGCGTCAATTAATCTAATCAATATCTTCATACGGAGTCTATCCGTCATTTCTCTACCTCTTATCCGATTCATGAATAGTATGGGCACGATACCAGCATAATTATTTTTATAATATCGCTCCAATATATCTGGATGATTGTGTCTTACATAAACAACAAATAGCCAAGCAACAATAAAAAATACGAACACATATAATATATAATCATATATATCAAGCAAATTATCGATGAACCAGTTAATATATGTGAAATCCCGTGCTGTAGGTTTGCTCCTCATCACATATTCGAGTAGATTTGAATACATCGTGTTGCAATCAAAATTTTGGAAACTTTTATAAACACTTAATAATTTTTGAGAACAGAAAATTTTACAAAAATTTATCAGACGAACAATTTTCAAGCAAAGAACATTTTATTATGATAAAAAATTGAACATAACTCGAAAAGTTAACTTCGTTTTGACAAGAAATGAAAAGGTAAAAAAATTCGAAATATAAATTGAAATTTAATTTTTCTTCACTTTTTGACATTGAGGTTAGAATTAACTCACAAATAATTGGTTATCTTAGGGACGGATAATTTCTATTGGGATATCATTAGAGGTATCCTTTCTACCGCTAGATTCTTCTTGAATCCAACTTTTATTGCGATATAAATACTTGTTCGTTTAATCTTCGTCATGTCTGAGATCTAATTCTAAATACAAAAGCCATTGTAAGATATGGTGTCAATAAATCTTCTAGCATGACTACCAGCCAGTTCCCAGTTCCATGCCCAGTGGTTTTAATTTGTATCTTAAGCATATTAGTAAGCATACTGTCTTTGCAGTAAAAGCTTACAGGATGCCATGGTCGTTGATGTATACAGTTTATACAGAAGGATAGTCTAACTAACCTTTAATATTGCTGTGTGTAGTGGACTCAGAGTGCTCTCTGTTTACTTTGTATCACAATTGCTAAATTGATTTAGCAGATCAGATGGCAACCGGATACAGTTTTAGAGGACAAATTCTCTGAAGCATCTGCTTTTAAAGCAACCTACTAATTGCAGTTTACCTATTTCATGTAATGTCATACCCTATTCACAACCAAAACCCAAGCTTCCTCTATAGACAACCGGTAGTTGTACAGAAAATTTGGTACAAATTTCACCTTCTCCTTCATGATCATTGCATCTGGAACAATGTGAGCCATATAAAGAGGCCAATTGAAAGGGGAAGGTTGCCAGAGTTCGGCCAGTGCGATTTGGTGGAATTGTAACATGAAATTTATTAAAGTACGTTTGCCATAGTTAACTTCAACTGTCTATTTGTTTTTTGTAAGCGAAGAGAAAGCGGAACATTGTTTTAACATTGAAGTATTTTACGTAAGTCAATTTTAAGTTTTTTATACTCTTCACGGAAGTGAATACTATTATAAGTTGTAACAGGCAGAAGGGGACAAAAACAACCACTTAAAGTATATATATATTCTTGATCAGCTCGATTAGACGAATTGATTAAGCCATGTCCGTTTGGTTGTATATAAACTAGTCCCTCAGGTTTTGAGCTAGGGAGCTGCACGGACCTCTCTTTTTACAATACGCAGTACATTAGTCGGAACCACCCAAATCGGTCAACTAGGGAGGATACCTCCCATACAAACCCACCATTAAAATAAAATAAAAACTTTTTTGTTTTTCGGTTTTTTGAACTGAAATTTAGACACTATAAGTTTCTGATATGGACGCTGTCTATTTGTTCGAATCCACCAAATTAGTCAACTAGCGGGGTAACTCCAAAAAAATCCACCATCCATTTTGTTGAAATCAGTCAAATCGGACCACTGCAAACTCCAATTTGGTACGCAACCCTCCGTGTGCCAGTCTGACTTGCACTTGGCCCATATTTTTTTAATTTCGTATTTTTCGCTACGCTGATTTTTAGGCCAAAAAGACAAGATCAACAAAATAATAAAAATAATGAAAATCAACAGCAACCTGCTTGGCACACTCTATCATAATCATCATCGTCATTATTATCTTCATTATCAACAACAACATCATCATCAATAGCAGCTTCATTATAATCATCACACAAGTTGTCTTGTTCACTTTTATCTTTTACTTATATGAATCTTTTTTGTGTGTATCTTTTCCTCTTTTATTGTATGCATAGATATTTCTCAGTAGCTGTTTATGTTGATGTTGATGATGATTTTGTTATGGTGTAGTGATGATTATGATATTTCATTATCAGAATGCGATGATGGCGGTAACCAATGAAAGTATAAAACAAACCTTAGGATTGATTGACTTGTTTAAATAGTAGTAAAACACACAAAAACAGACACAGACTGAATGAATGATAGTTTGATTGATTGATAATCGCTTTGTTTTTTTTTTTTTTTTTTTCTTTATGGTCTTGTATGCGAATGAGATAAAATGTGTTCATATATGTATGTATGTATGCATATGTAGATACAAACACACATAAATTTGTTAGCAACAAGTTGGTATTTTGTATGTTGCAAACGCCCATTAAGTGAAAGTATTTTTATTTTTGTTTTTGAAATTTAAATAATTTTTTCTTGGTTTTCAAAAATAATACTATATATACAATATAAAAAAATATTATCTCTGTTTCATTTTGAGTACTTTTTAAGCTTCTACACAAGGTTTACTTATGGTATAGTTTGTCTAAGTACATAAGTACAATGAATGCAAACAAATATTGTATATTGACGACAGTAAAATGTTTAGATAAGATTGCATGACCAACAATGTTAATCGACAAGAATAAAATGAGTATATACATAATATAAAGAAGTACATATAAAGTATGTACATAGTATGAAAATGAAAAAGAAAAAAAAAAAAAACAAAAAAACTGAGTATATAACACATACATACATATGTTGTTGTTGTTGTTGTATGAGTATTTCTGTATCTGTGTATACATATTTGTGTCTATTGCACACCAACTTGTTGCGTTTTGCTTTTACCATTAGTTCATTTCATTTCATTTCCTTTCCTTTTCCATTATTTCAATTTACTTATTCTTTTGTACAATATTTTCTTATCATCATTTTAACCTTTGTTACACAATTTTTTTTTTTATTAATTTATGAGAATCTTTGATATGTCAAGAAAATTATTGAGCTTAAGCAATCGATAAATACAAAATAAACAAAAATTATAGAGGTTTTTAAGAGACAATTTCATGCTTCATTTATGTAGTTTAGATCAGAGTTGCACTGTACTTTTAATATTGAGAAATAAAGCAATTAAATATCTCACAACTTTTTATTGAAATGAAACTTCTTTAGCGAAGGGGAGTAAATGCAGAAAATATGAAAATGTAATGTGACGAAAATTAAAATTTGACGATATTATTATTATATTGGAGCTATTAAGGTAAATACAATTGAAATGTCTCCGTGGTATAGTGGTTAGAGAGTAGGAATTGCAAACCGAGGGCGTGGGGTTCGAGTCCTGCACTAGGAATATATATATTTTTTTAGGACTTAACTCTGGTGTAAGCTTATCTGATGAATTAGATTTTACTCTTCACGAAATTTAATTTGTAAGCAATGGTCAGAACTTACTTTTCTGAAAATTGGCCTTTCAAACACCATATGCATTCGATTTTTTAAACTGGACATAGGAACATTGACATCGATATACAACGATAACCCTAATAGGATGCTGAATTTTATTAAAAGTCTCAATTGCAAAGGTTACCATGGTCAAGTTCAATAGTCCTCAGGAGATCGTCATTCAATTATTGCCAATAGTGTTTTGATTGATTCTGATTTTGTGAAAATGTTCGAAGGTTATGGAGACAGTCTTGTTGCTTATTTTGATTTCGGGTGCAGCTGCTCATTGTGTTTTGGAAGGCTTGCAATAAACCAAAAAAAAAAACGAAAGAAATGGAACGAATGTGTACGAGAGTGGGCAAAATGTCAGCATTCTTTCAATACAATTCAGACAAAGAAATTTATAAAGAATATTCACAATATTTCACAAGCGTGGGAAGAATTTTTATTAACAAATTCATATAAATGAAAGATGTAATTTTTTGAATTGAAATAAAATTTAAGAAACTTATTGCAAAGAAAAATCACAGAAAAAAAAACCATACACGGCCAACAAGTCAATCATTATCAGCGTGAAAAAGAACATCTGTTTCCTGCGTTCCAATTCATCCATAAAAAAAAAAAGTTTCCAGGCGTGAACACTATTCCAGCAACATTGCAAAAAGTTTAAATACCTGAAGCTTTTCTGGTTTACATAAGTATATAGTACGAGTAGAACTTAAAACTGCTTGCATTCTATCTGTTAATACTTTTCAATAAAAAGTTTTACTTATAATAGAATCAATAGAATATTTGTTGTTACAGAGTTGTCATACCCAATAAAGAGGGGCTAGAAAAATGGACTTACTGAGGTCTTGGAGTTAAAAAAAAAAAGAAAAAAGAAAGTAAATTACATTTTTGAGATGTTCTTTTATTACAAGTAAACAATACACCATAAACTACTAAAAGAGAAAGTTTTTTAAAAAAATCCAAAACCTTTCCCAAAAAAAAGTATTTTCTTCAGATTTGTTACTTAAAAATATTTTGCGCTTTTTTTTTTTTTTTTCTTTACATCTACAGTCTTTGTTTTGTGATTTTATTTTTTGTGAGGTCGTTTTATGGATTTGCTCCTAGAACACCGATACTTAAGGGATTATCCATCCAATTTTATTCTTCTCTTTGCCGCTTCCGAGATGTTAAACCCACTCTGCCTGTGTTTGAATATTCGTTTCCATCCCTCAAGTTCTTTATTTCATTCTGCATGTCTCTTAAAAGTGCCTTATCCCTCTCCACATCCTCCTTTGAGTTTATCGCAAGTTGAGTAATAATTGTTCCGATTAGATCTGCATCTTCGAAATTACCACTTATCTTGTCCATTTCAATTTTTTTAAGAATTTAATTAATTTTTTATTTAAACATAGAGCTTCTTCTTCCTCGTGTTCAATCAATTCTAATGACTTTGATGGATCAGAATATATCTCTTTCAATTCTTCGAAACTCTGGATGTATGAGTCAATAGTCATTGACAGCAATCGTAAATTATTCGCGACATTCTTGTTCTCATCGAATTTATACTTTTTTAATTCCACTTTCACAGGTGTTTCAGTGTCAAGTACATTGGCCGCTAGCAATATTGCAAAGTTTCCCAACTTCTCATAAAAATCATCGCAATGCAGTTCCTTGGTAATATCGGTATCAGAATTTTGCATGGCCTCCAGTGTTTCCGCTAACTCTGTAGCCAGGCAAGCCATGTCAAATATCTTAACAATTCCTACATTATAAAGAATGCATTCTTCTGTTATCGTATACATTTCAATTTCGAAATCGCCCCTGAATTTCTCTATTTCTTCAGTTGTTGAACGTCGGCGATAAAAGTTCTTTATATCCTTCTTGTACCATACGAATCATTGGAAGGATATTGCCCAATTCTGCCATCGTTTTTGTTAGATTTATTCTCTTGCCACTCAATTTTTTATCTTTAAATGTATTGTACAATTTTAATATTATTTGACGTTTTCAAATGACACTAAAGTAAGAGGAGTAAATTCTGACATGATTTAAAAACGATTGACAGATAAACAGATGACACTTAGATCAGAAAAATTTACCCATTTAAATGCCACAGAGAGGAATAAATCCTTTCAACTTACTTATTGCCGGTAGTTATGTAGAAACTAAATTGATTGATTCCTTTAAGACAGGGCTGTCCAACCTGTATCGTATAGCTCCCATACAAACCCAGATTCAAATTCATATTCATATTAGAAAAACTCTTTTCTTTTTCGTATTATCGCACTGAAAGTTAATCGTCTAACTACAATAATATTCACTAACCATATATATTTCAAGGTCCTAGGATTACTTTCTCAACTTAGAAATGAAGTGTGAATACTGACTCTACCCTATGTATAAGTCAAATCAATAATGAAGAATGCTAAAACACAGGAGCATAGGCAAAAACGTTTTTTATGGTCTTTTTCTCTTTTTTTTTCGAATTGCATTCCAACTAAACCACACAAAAGGTTACCTATCTTTTATGACTATGGATCACTCTAGAGACGTCAGGACACTAATGCAATCTGCAACACAGAATAATTATGCAATCTGTGTATGAATTCATGATACTGAAATATGGAATGTACTTGCCCTGAAATACGTAAAATAAGGATATTAAAATGATGTAGGAGTGATTCCAAAGAC
Organism: Amiota minor; assembly: GCA_037043295.1. NCBI lineage: Eukaryota > Metazoa > Arthropoda > Insecta > Diptera > Drosophilidae > Amiota > Amiota minor. Next base: position 1,927,541 of record JBAMAW010002154.1, read on the forward strand.
AACAATCCTCTTACATATTTAACTGGAATTTAATGAAAGAAAATAACTATATTTCATCAAATTACAAAAATTTTCCAAGTTGTGAAATAATTGAATGAAAATTTTCTTTCGCATGCCAAATTATCTTTAACTGAATGTCGTTTATTGATTTACTCATACTTAAGGTCCAAAAATGACCTTATAAATATTACATGTGTAGTTCGAAACACTTGTTTGTAAAAGTGTCCTTCATGTTTGGAAAATATAATTATATCGATTCCACTTAACTCAATTTTACTGAACTCTTAGTAAGTTGTTGCTGTTTTTGTAGCTCAATTGACTTAAATCGATATTGACTCGAGTCAATTGTAACGTTAAAAACAAAAAAAAAAAAGGAGAAAAATGGGCCAAGTGCAAGTCAGACTCGTACATGGAGGGTTCCGTACCAGATTGGGGTTTGTATGCGGCTGATTCCAACAGATGTGTAGCGTCTGTGTCAAGAACTTATAGTGATAGGGTACCCTCCCTGGTCCGATCAATTTGAAATTTCGATAATATAAATTTCTGATGTATAGCCGCCAACCATCCAAATTTCATAATCGTGTAATTACTGGATCATATAGCTGCCATACAAACTAAAAGGTTTCTTGTATGGGGACCCCTGTAAGTTTTTGAGAATATTTTAGTTTTAGTATCTGGTGCTAATGCCGGGATAGAACTACACATTCTGAGAAAATTCCAACTCTCTAGCCATTGCGGTTTTTGAGATAAGACCCAAGGACGGACAGACAACGAAGTGTCTGCAATAGGATTCCTTTTGGTACCCTTTGGGTCCGGAACCCTAAAAAAGGAAAAACCCTGTTAGACTTTGTCATATGATTAAAGCTAACAATCATTAATTATTGGGCAAGTATACCAATCAGATATACAAATTGTCGGTAGTTGTTTATTTGTTCAATTTTGTAATGAACGAATAACTCGAGAAAGAAATCTTTTTATTACCTCATTTTCATATACTTTCTAACATGTATATATGTGTATTATCACTTTTGTTGCGATGTTTATAATGGCATTAAATGAAATCATTCGGCTATTTTCAGCTCTCCTCACTGTCAGGCAGCACAATGGGCCGAAAGACTTCAGGGTCAACATGTCTTATTCTATTCTAAAGCAACATCCTCACAGTTTTCAAGCTTTGAATTTGTCAATAACTTTTCATCGAACAATTATCAGATTGAAAATGATGGGCATATCCGAAAACATAGAAACCAAATATATAATGGCAGAAGAATTTTACTTATTTAGAAGCTCCTAGGCAAGGGGGTCTCACCCTTTCAATTTGAGATTTCTTGCTAAATTTTTTGTTAAGAAACAAAAATTGAAAGGCAATCTAGCTCCCTCTTTTACGATTACGAATACTATTACTAAGGCTGCGCTGTCTGACCATTCGTCGGTCCTCGGGCTCTATCTCATTGACCGTAATAGGTAGAGAATTGAAATTTTCACAGAATGTATTCTATTGGGGCTACATCAACAAATACTACAACAAAAACCAAATCAAGTTAAAAATTTTTTTAAAATCCGTATGGGCTATGAGAGCTTTACGATTCAGTAACCCTGTAGCCTCGATATTTACATGGTTGGTGAAACTGGGTTTGAAAATTATAGTGTCCACAATTTAATTCGAAAATACGAAAAACAAAAAAAGTTTTTCTAATGAGAACCTGAAATTGAATCTGGGTTTGCATGGGAGCTACTCTCCATAGTAGCCCGTTTCTGACAAATGTACAATGTCTTGTAGAAAGAAAAGTTGAGCTCTCTACCTCAAACACTGAGGGACTAGTTTGCATACATACAGATGGACAGACGGACAGATGAACAACGGTCATAATCAAATATTGTTACTTTTACGATAGTACGGAACCCTCCGTGTGCGACTCTGCCTCGCACTTCGTCCATTTATTAAGAATCTTATTTCAATCGTTCAATTCTTTTGAGAACTTCATGATTAAGCAATACGAGACTTTGAAACAGTTCTTCTAACATTCATTGTTTCTATGAATAATCTGACACTGCCTTGCTTTTCTTAAGTATTGTAATCAAAACTTTTCAAAGAGATATACTACGTACTAGGCTCAATTAAACAAACAAATCAATAAATCATGTTGTGAGTTTTATATGTCAAAAATGCAATTGGAAACCGTTGTCTTTGTTCAGACAACTTCTTAATTTCTTAAGTTATTGGTCATATACGAAATTATATATGTAATACCATAGGTAATGAAGAGGTCAAATGAGAAACTTCTTGAAGCCTAGATGAAGAAAATCAGAAATTCCATGTAGATTACTAACTCAGTATTTAGAATTTTGTTAGTTAGTTCTTCGTCCAGTTAGGGTGAATGCTCTTTACTACCAACTTCTCGGTGCGCCCATAGGAAAAATTTCTATGCTATGATAAAATCGAAACGGTCATTAGGTTATTAGAACGAAGTTCTTAATTTATGTGAATGACAAGTTGAAGTTCTTTATTTGATTTTATAGCTTCTAGTTTGTTTTTATTTTTTATGTCCAACCAAACCTTACAATAAATTGTGTAAAATTGTGTATTGTCGTGTCAGTAAAAAATAAAATGTATGCCACAATAAAAACACAAGACCACATACATAGATACAAGATATTGTATTTTCTATTGTACAATATATAGATAGATAGACACCAGAAGATATAAAGTATATTTTTATATCTATATATATATATATATAGATAGATATAGATAGATAGATAAATAGTGAGATAGAGAGATAATGTAGAAGAAGCGATGGTTATAGCGATAGCAATAGTAATAGCGATGTCGACGAATCTTATTTTCATTTATGGGGACGGTAACGGGGGATTTTGTATATGAAATCAGGGTGGCTCATACAAATCCACACATCTTTACACATATGTATATATCGTGTAGATAGATATAGATGATATATGTATTTGTGTGTGTGTGTGTTAATTGTAGGAGCGTATGGTTGTGGTATTGATAATGGTGCCATCATGACGGTTTTTATAAGCAACATTATTTATATTTTTGTTATTTTTGCCACTGTTGCTTGCTTCTGTGGTATCGCGCCCACCTGTGTGCTGGCATTAATTGCAAGACAACTGACAGCTACGGGAAAAAAAAAATATGCGTACGCCTGGACAGACATTAAAGATATTAGATAGATACAATAATAAGAGACACTACCAATACCATATATTTTGCGCCATCATATTTTCAATATATTGTACATACTTACTATATTGCAAAGTATTTAGATGTTTAGTGATAAATTGTTGTAAATTCTAAGGTCTTTTGGAAATATTTTAAAGAATTTTTTCTGTATAAAAAGTAAAAATCGATTAAGTGCGAGTCAAACTCTAACAAGAAGCGTTCCGTACCAGATTGGGGTTTGTGTGTGAGGTACTCCCCCTATTGGTCCGATTTGACTGATTCCAAAATAAGTACTGCATCTATATTAAAAACTTATAGAGTCTAAATTTTCGTTCAGTAGTGAAAAAAAAAATAAAAAACGTTTTTCGAATAATATCCTGAATTTTAATGGTGGCTTTGTATGGGAGGTACCCTCCCCTAGTGGACTGGTCAAACTGAAATTTTGTCACTACAAGTTTCTAATTCACGTCCTCCAACCAAGCAAAATTTAAAGATCATAGGGTTATTGCATCGTATAGCTCCCATACAAACCAAAATGTTTCTTTAAATTTTTGAAAATATTTTAGTTTTAGTTCAATATTTATTGCTGATGCCCGAATAGAACTACACAATCTCGAAAATTTCAACTCACTTGCTGTTTTTGTTCTTAAGATAAGACCCAAGGACTGACAGACAACGAAGTCTTAGTAATAGGGTTCCGTTTGGTATCTTTTGGGTCCGGAACCCTAGAAAGTATTTGTAAATTAATATAGTAATTCAACTTTTCCATATACTGTATGCATATTTTTAGCATGTAATTGAACAGCTGTCCTTTGCCCCCAATGAATATAAATATTGTAGATATAAAAATTAGTGGTGTCATACCAGCAGGCTTAGCGATTATGATATAAGGTCAAATGTTACAAAATTTTGTTGATATTACTTGTCAAAATCTCTAGTATTGTTTAACACATTGAACGAGTTTATTTTGAGACATGATTGAAGGGAATCAGATCAGAATTGTAAACTATTGTGGAATGGATCAACCCTTTAAGAAGCCTTTTTTTTTTTTTTGTTTATTTTGAGAATTTTTTTTATTTATTTATTTATATTCTAAACTTAGTCACCAGTCGAGATATCCGTTCTTTACATAGACGCTTCCTTTTTATTCTACATATAGAATAATCGATTAATGAGATTGCAAGTTGAAGAAAAAAGAAAAACTACCAATTGCGGGTCAGACTCGTACACTGCGTGTTCTGTTCCAAATGGGAAGTTTGTATGGGAGGTACCCATCCTAGTAGTCCGATTTGGCTGATTCCAACAAATCAGAAAGTGATAGTGCCGTTTGTGGTGAACACATCAGGCTGTAGGCCTCATCTTAGTATTGTGCGAATGAGGGCTCCACATGTTGTGCACGATACGATACGATAGACAGGTTGCTCCGCACAGAGGTGCTCTTAGTTTCAGTATTCACCTTCAACCTTAATGGTATGGGTGACCCTCAGTTCCCCTATATATTGTATATTGTACTAAGCGCTGTTACCATGATAAGCTGACAGTCAAGGATATGAAATCGAAGACTACACAACAATTTGGCAGCTTAAAATCAACACAAGCAAATATGCATTCGATTCTCTTCCACCATGCGTGTCCTCCGTTAAATTGAATTTAACTAATCTAATCTAAACTTTAGTTCGATAGTACAAAAAACAAAAAAGTTTTTCTAATAAGAACCTGTATTTTAATGGAGGGTTTGTATGGGAGGTAGGCCCCCTAGTGGTACGATTTGCCTTCGAACTTTGAACTAAATTTTAATTAAGTATAACAAAAATTGTCTATAATAATTCAATTAAGAGACAAAAAGTTTGAAGGAAATTTTGAAGTTTTTATTAAATTAATATTGATACAAACATTCTACTAAAATGTCAAGACATGTCACATTTGTGGTAGTGTAAATTGTATAAAAATGAATTACATTTTTTAAGTGGGCTAAAAATGAAGGCCCTGTTTTTCTTATAGTCAGTTACCACATTCTTCTGAAAAGAAAAATTAGCATGAATATTAGAGAACAATAATAATTGGATTTGTGTAGGCGTCATATTTGTTTGCATTAATTGACAAACTTTTAACGACACAAACACACACACAATAGGTGTCAATCAACAGAAAACATACAAATGTGGTGATTTTTAAGTCTGTTTGATTGGATTAGGTAGCTCACTTAAAGATGGAACCTGAATAGTTAACGAACTTACATACAATATGTATCTTATATATTTGACATTCATGTCCTTCAGATTTTCCAAGTTCATTGAAGAAATATGAATATGAAGCCATAGAGCAGAACATAAACAGAGAAAGTTATAATCTTCATCAACCACAGAGTTTTCTAGGTATAAAATTAGCTTATGGGGGAACCCCAAGGTTAGGTAGTGAGCTTAATTGCTTTTGAATGTCATCATTCATAGAATGAACGAGAATAGTGCACCCTGGAGGCTAGTTTGGGTAATTTTGTACTCATATTTAAAAAAAACACCATCACTTTTCCTGTGTAAAAGTTAGTAATTTTGAATAGATCCAAGAATAGTCTAGTACACTATGTACCATGGAAAATGTTTATCAAATGCAGCACGTCTCAAATTTCTTAATGTATCATTATCGTCTATTTCTCAGATATTTCAATAAAACTTTAATGTGCAAATTATTAGGAAAATTGTACACATTTATTAGGGTTCCGGATCCAAAGGGTACCAAACGGAACCCTATTGCAGAGACTTCTTTGTCCGCCCTCGCATCAAATCTCATAAACCGCAATAGATAGAGAGTTGAAATTTTCACAGAATGTGTAGTTTTATCCGGGCATCAGCAACATATACTAAAACTAAAATATTTCAAGAAACATTTTAGTTTTTATGGTAGCTATAAGATCCAGTAATCCCACGATCTTGAAATTTGGCTATACATTAGAAATCTATATTGTCAGAACTTAAGTTTGTTCGGATTTCTACAGAGGGTACCTTTCCAACAAACCCCCATTAAAATTCAAATTCTTATTAGAAAAACTTTTTTGTTTTTTGTTCTATTGAACTGAAATTTAGACACTATAAGGTTTTGATATAGGCGTTGCACATTTGTTGGAATCAGTTAAATCGAACCATTAGGTGGAGTACCTGCCATACAATTCCTAATCTGGTACGGAACCCTACGTATACGAGTCTGACTCGCACTTGGCTCACTTTTATTCTTCCTACGTCTCAATTTTCAATTTCTGAAGAACTATAAATACAAAGAAGAAATTCAATACTTTTGAACGACTGGTTTTCATTTGATTTACTTCTTATCATTCTTATTATTGGTTTAATTAAAACTTGAAAGATTCTAGTTTTTCAATTGCTCATAAATTGATTGAATCAATGATTTTTACATTTAAATGCTGTTGAGCATCCAAAACAAAATTCCAGCTGATTGTTTTTTTTTTTGTTTATTATTTTATATTAAAATTATCAAAAAATGTTAAAGAAGTTTGTCATTTTTTAAAAAAGTTCTACATTTTATTGTTGTTACATTTGTCTTCTTTTTTTGCTTTGTATGCCATATTCTTTATTTACTATCTTCCTCCTCCATTATGTATCTCTACATTGTGTTGTGTGGATTGAAAACAAAAATAAACAAATATAAAGTAGAAAACGATTTTTGTTTTTGTTTAAGGCAGTTTGGTCTTAGTAAGAAAAACAATAACACTGAGTAAGAATGATTTCAAGAAAGCCAAGTCATGAAAATGGTAAAGATGATGAGTGCATTGGAGACCCTAACACATGAACAATTGATATGCAGGCCACTCGTCACAAGAATTTCTATGGCCTATTATGATGACGAAGAGTAGAGGGGTAGGCATCCTCTATCGATCTTAAAGGGGTCCCTACGTCTTTGGAACTAAACCGCCGAATCAACAAAACTGGGATAAATGAAAGAAATGTCTGGAAGCGATCGCTGAATCATGAGTAAAGAAGTCGCTGAAAATGTTGACATAACAATTAGTTTGTATCTTGTAATTTTTTCGGTATAATAAATTTGGCAGTGAAATAATCATTTCACAATATTTTTCATATGAATGACAGAGGCAAAGGAATATCTCTCAGATGCTAAATGAAGTCAAACATATTATGATGAAGAGATGAAACATAGGTTTATATGTTCATATAACATTGGGACTGAGGCTAAAATGAGGCAACTAAAGTTCCTTTAATACTGAAAAATATAATAATAAAAAAAAAAAAAAAAAACTGAACGAACCAATTTACTCTATGTAAGTTTCTGATTCAGTTCTTATAATACAAAGAGGACATTTTTCAAAAACACATTAAGTACATAAGAAAAAACTTTACAGATCACTTCACTATGAGACTTGGCAAAGATCCAAGACAAGTTCATAATTTCCTCAGTTTATGTTTGTCTAATCAAAGTCACCGAAAAACTTGAATGTATGTAAAATATTTGTTTATCAACTTACAAATTGAACAAGTTTCAGAATTCCAGGCAAAGTTTGGAAATATCCAATATTGATGGTTAGAGCGCTTAGGCCACCAGCTGGTGGTGGAACAGCGGATGTTGTTGTGGTACGTTCAACGGTGACAACAGTTTCGACCATTTTGAATTGTTGATTTTATTCCAATTTATTAAAATTTTTTAATATTATTGTATTTTTTGTTTTTTATTAAGAAATTCAAAATTTCTTTTATTTTATTTTTCTATGTTTTTTATAGAAGATTTGCAAAAACAAAAAAAAAAAAAAAATTACGATTTTTCTCTTAATTTTATTTTTAGTTTTTGGTTTTTATTTTAGTTTTGTAATTTTATGCGTTTGTCGTTTTAGTGGATTTTTTGTTTGTTTTTATTTTATTTTCTTTGTTTTAATTACTTTGCGTCACGTAAATCAACAAAAAAAAATTGCTTTTCTGCTTGAATACCGAAAAAAGATATACGTCCACAGCGCATGAAACGCGTCGATTAACTGTGTGGGACCCACAATGCGTCTAACGGTTAACTGAGCAACACCAGCAGCACAGGCAACAAAGGCAACAACAGCGACACTTTATTATTAAACACAAACTCAAGAGATAACAGCAGACTCTCAGTATAGTGAACACTAATTTTTTATTTTTTTTTTTTAATATAAACTACTTTTTCTTAAAACTACAAAAGTTAAAAGATATGCAAAGGAACAAAAGTTCAGAAAATGGTTGTTTTCTTGGGCTATGGATAATACTAAGTATACTATTTTTCGATGTATAATACTGTTATTAGACTTCGAAACCGTAAATTGCTTTCTTTTTTCCTAAAATACAGCGAAAAAAATATAAAACTTTAATGTACCCAGTAGATATTTTCCTTAACAACCATATATTTAGAAAGTACTTACATATATACCAGAATAACAAAACCAAAAACTTCTTTACGATCGATAAAGTTAGGCAAATGAAAGGACAGCCAGCTTTCGAATTGCGTACACAACGATGGATTTTTTCCAGCAGTAAACAAAACATGGACGTCAGTCAAAAGTCGATTAGAAATGTAAACATTGAAGGCGATAATGATCGTCAAATGTAACTTGATTTGACTTGATTCTTTATATCATTGGACTTGGCAGTTTGCCTCTATAACGAGCCCTCTATTGTGTATCTTATGTACAGAACAGAACTTAAAGATAAACCAGGTTTGGGATGAAATGGTTGGAAAGGGTGATAAGGGGTATACGGCCATTCAAACAACCACCACAATCGAATGTTCTTCTCTTTTGAGTCTTTTATTGGATACCACAAAAGGAAATATTGAAATGAAAAACTAAGACTAAGATTTTCTCAAATCGATTTATTGCTTTTTTAAAAGATTTTGGGTGAAGTATATGTACTATATTTTGTTCAAAAAATGAGTCGAGCATTATTTATGGATTAAATGAATGATAAAACTCACATACCATCTATTGGCGTCATTGTTAAAAAAAAAAAAAAATGTGAAACAGAGCGCAGCTGTTCTTAATTAGTACACATTATCGCGTGTCTACTGTCACACATAAATTACTTTGGCATGCCTCTCTTAGCCACTCTCTACCCTACTCTCACATTCAATCTCATTTTGTTTTTGTTTGCTTTCTTATTAGCTCTTTGTTAACTGAACTGGTAACAACAGCGAGCGTGTAGCAAGTAAGCCAAACAAGATGAGCAGCGTGTGTAAGAGAGACAGACAGAGAGAGAGAGATATTGCGAGAGCTTTAAGCGCTGTGTGTTTCGTTGATCGTATTATATTATTATGCTCTCACTATCTTAGCTGCTAGCAAGATATGTTCAGAGTAAACATTTTTATTTGAATTTTATGCTTCAGAAGCATTTGAGCTTTTCATGTTGAGTTAAATTCATTCAAAGAACAAGAGAAAAGAAGGTTTTTATTCGACTATGCGGAAGTTTTAATACTCTTTACGCTCCTTCTATTGAGCATACAGATGAAATTTATTGTACATTATTGATTTGTCTCATGTTTAGGATAGAGTCAGTAGTCATACTGCATTCCCCGACATATTTATATGGGAGCTAAGAGATCCAGTAAACCTAGGATCTCGAGAATTGAAAGCTCAGGAGGAAGCATGATTTCGTGAGCGATTTAATCATAGTCTTTTACCTTAGTTCATAGATGTAACAGGTTGATGAAGGTCGGACTAAGCGGAGCTAAATTTTATGTGAATTGTTTGAAGATCATGAAATGGACATATTGGTCAGGAAATTAAGATCTCTCAAAATGTTGTCGGTATTTTCGTTTTCGGTGTTCACACGCTGATGCTCTGAAATAAAATGATGTTGGACGAATAGCCAATTCGTAGTACATATCTGGCAAACCTTAGTCCGACAAATTGATCATGTACGTTGGCCATCTAGGTGGCCCACGTTTACTAACTACTATTCTACGCTCTCTGTTCTCTACTATGTATCTCTCTCTCTCACTATCTAATATTGACATGGTATAGCCGCAAAGTCAAGCATGTGTGCGTCACAGTCGTTGCACATCTTGGCTTCTTCTCTTCGTCATTCAACTCTCACTTACCGATTTAGCAGGTATACGACACATATTATGTATGTTGCAGCACTCACTCTTTGAAAAGCAACAACAACAATTACTTAACCACTCAAGCTTAACAAACGTCTTGATCAAACTGAGAACTGCCCACTTGAAATACATATGTATCTACGAGGGGTGTTCAAATAGTAAGAAGACTTTTATATTTTTCTCGAAAAATATTTACATATTTATTTATCAATTTCTATTTTGTCCCCTTCGAAGTAGTCCCCCTCAGATGTAATACACCTATGCCAGCGCTTTTTCCACTCCTCGAAGCACTTTTGATAAGCGATTTTTGGTATGGTCTTCAATCTTTGTAAATCGCTGTCCTGTCCTCCAATTCCCTTTTCAATTTTGGGAACAGGAAATAGTCACAGGGGGCCAAGCCTGCGGCTAAGGCATATTTACGGTTCCGCATTTGCCCAAAAAATCACGATCATTCAATGATGTGTGAGCTAGCGCATTATTGTGGTATAATATCCAAGTCTTATTGTTCCATAATTTCAGGCATTTTCTTCGCATTGCTTTACGCAATTTGCTATTGACCGTACGATCTTCTGGCAAAAATTCATACCTAAATCACCAAACCATTATAATCGGAGAAAACTGTGAGCGAAACCTTTACATTTGACCGAACTTTGCACGCTTTTTTCGGTCTTGGCTGTTCTGGCCGCATCCATTGGCCTTGATTGGGACTTAGTTTCGACGTCATAGCCCCATACCCATGTCTCGTCACCAGTTATGACTCTTTTGAGCAAATCAGGATCATCGTTGACGTCACTTAACAGCTCCTGGGCGATGCTCACGCGATGGTTCTTTTGCTCAAAAGTTAGCAATTTTGGAACTAACTTTACTGCCACACGTTTCATGCACAAAACATCCGAAAAATTTTGCTAGCATGATCCAAGCCGACATCCTCAGCAACTTCTGTAACAGTGATTCGACGATTCTCTAAAACCTTGTTCTTCACTGTTTAAATGTTTTCATCAGTTGTTGACGTTTTATGTCATCTAGAGCGGTCCTCATTCTCGTCATGGACATCTTCTCGGCCTTTTGTGAAGAGCTTGTACCACTTGTAAACAATGCATTAGCTCAAAGCACACTTTCCAAACGCCACAGTCAACATTTCAAGTATTTTGGAACACAAAACTTAATGCAAATTCTTTGATCCAGTTTTTTAAGATTGCAGCAAATCGCTAAAATTCAAAAACACGTTTCACCTTTTTGTCTGTCCAAAACAAATTAAAAAAACACCAGGGTTGAGCATATATTGAAGACATGTGTACCAACATTAAAAACAAGAAAAAAGTCTTTTTACTGTTTGAACAGACCTCGTTTATTGTTTATAGATTTTGATACCCTACACTACAATTATAATTGGCATACAAACATATAATAATATTAATATACAGAAATTTACCGACAACCGGTGTTAAGCCCACTGAAGAACGACGCCTTCTGAGAGAATTTAAGAAAAATATTCATATGAAGCATCAATCGGCTGCAGGATCAATGTAATTAGTATGCCAAGAATCGAATCAGTGAGTGTACTGTTAGGCGACGTTTGAAAGAAGAAGATTTCAAGACCTAAAAAGCAAAGGACAGACATACCTTACATATCAAAGGTGAAGAAACTCAAAAGATTGAATTTTGCAAAGGAACATTTGCACAAGCCAAAAGAGTTTTGGAGATACGTTGTATGGCTGCCACAGTTACAAAGACAAATAAACATCCTCGTTTGTCAAAAAGTGAGCCATCGTAGAGGTTCTGTCATGATCTGCGAATTGCTTACAATGGGTTGGGTGACTTAGTTCCCATCACCGGTTCGATATACCAAGGTCAATACTTGAGTACCCTAAACTACAACACATTCTCTCCCGAAAATAGGCTGATTTGAGAATCACTTAGCCTGCCACATGTCACAAAAGCATGTTGATAACAAATTTTTTTAAGGCTATTGGTGTTGCTACTCTAGACTGGCCACCTCAAAGACCATGTTATTGAAAAAGTGTGGTCTTTTATGAAACGTAAAAGAATTGCTTCTTTGCATAAAACCAAAGAGACAATTACCGAGGTCACTTCCATATAGAACGAAATATCGTCAAAGGTCATTAAAAATTTAGGGCACTCAGTTCGGACAGCTGTTTTGCTAGCACGTCTTCGATTTTTGCATATTCCAAAAAATGAATCAACGAATTTGTATCTAATTTTTAGTGAAAATTTGAGAAATTAAGTGCGCGGACGCATTCCGAATGTTGACTATGACATATGGTGAAACTACCTTGAACCAAAGCAACATTTATCGGTGGTACAAAATGTTCTCAGAGAGCCGAGAAGATGTGCCGGACGCACGCTCACGTGTTCAATAAAAGAAAACATTGATAAAGTGAAGAAAATAGTATTAGCCAATAGAAAAATCATTAGAGAAGTTTCTGAGGACCTAAGTATATCGTTTGGCTCGTGCCATTTGCACTCGGTCCGTGACGACCCAAATTTGTTCCAGAGGGTCTTAACTGGTGATGAATGGTTATGATGTGGAAACAAAAGCTCAATCATCCCAATGGAAGAGTCAAGCCCGAAAAAAGACCGCCAATTTAAGTCGAAGGTGAAGGCTTTGATCACAGTTTTCTTTGATTGCAGGGGCATGGTGCATCTTGAGTTATTGCCACTGGGTAGTACGGTCAATAAGGAATATTACCTGCAAGTTATACGCAATTTTCGTAAAGTAATCCTCCAGAAATGCCCAAATTTGTGGAAAAATAAAAATTAGCTTTTATACCATGATAACGCCCCTACCGTATTCCCCCGACCTGGCCCCCAGCGACTTTTTTCTGTTCCCAAAACCACGATTGATTGATGCGAAGGAGAAACTGAACAACATCACAAAAATGATATTTTTAAGTGTTTTGAGGATTTGTAAAAACGTTGACATAAATGTATTACCTATATCAGAGGAATGGAAACTACTTTGAAGTGGACAAAATATGTAGATATTAATAAATAAATAAATAATTTTTGAAAACAAAAATCACCGATACTTTTTAAACAGACCTCGTATGTACTTTTGTTCACATAAAATCCTGTGATACTCTTTCCCAGCCTATTTTCCCCTAGTGATTTTCATGTTAATGTCTTCGCAAAAATTGTCAACGGGACCGATGCCCAGGCAGGCAAATTAAGAACTTTTGATGTGAAGTCAGGCCTCATAAACTAAAGAAGTGTGTTTTGGATTGTTATACAACTGTTAAATCTTTCATTTAAGTAGTACGTACATATTTAAGTAGTACATAGGTCTCCTTCGGTAGTGCAAGTTTCTTTGTAAAGAATAGTTCAACTGGCTTATTTCCTAATAAAATCTACTCTAAAATCTCAAACAAATGTGAAGAGAAGAAGATTCCTCTGAGAATTTGTGTTTCACTGCAGGCAACCTTAAGAACTATTGGTACTTTTAGACCATTGGTGATGATTCTTTATAAAAAAAAAAGAAACTTAATTCAAAATATTTTCAAAGCCTCTTCTAATCAACAAAAAAGAATTTAACTTTAGTATTGTAGTTAGTTAAAGTTTGGAATATTTTATAAAGGGTATTAAGTCATTGGATGCAGCCAATCTTTGTAAATTTTTATTCTATTTTATTTTTTATTTTTCATGTTTGATAATTGTGCTGTAAGAACAACCAACAACAGAATAAGCAACAAGTTTGCTGGCCTCAATTTGGTATGTATATTTGTTTATTAGTGGGTTTGTTTAGTTTTCCATTTTTCTTTTGCATTGTTTAATAATTTACGCTAATCAAAATTCGTGCAAACATAATGCAACTCGAGTCACTCACTTGTGTGGCAAATACATATGTATATATATATATATATATATGAATGACTGTGTAGGTGTCATTTGCATGTTAAATATCAACATAAATTTGTATGACAATCTTAAATACGAGGAGTGACTTTAAAATAACGAGATTAATGTACATATCACACAGAAGAGCTAAGCATGGGTCCAAGTCGTAAGACTGACAGATGTACAGCATGAAGCATTCTTCATCAATTAACATCCATCATATAGATACTTTGGCTGTTAGCATTGATTGCAAAAGATCGATTTATTTTCCAAATTTCCGAAGAAAATATTGTGTTTGGGAGAAATTAAAAAATTTTCATATGAAACTTGGAAGTGCTTACACTCAAACTCATCTCTTAGTATAGCATTGAATACAACTTTGGGGCACTGCCTCCAACTCAAACATTGAGATCCTTCAAAGGTTTTAGTCCAAACTACTGCGAAGACTTGTTGGAGTTCCCTGGTACATGAGAAACTCAGTCCTACACAGAGACCTACAGACTCCCACGATCCGTGAAGAGATCGTACAATTCAACAACTCATATATCTACAGGCTAGAAAGTCATGTTAATCATCTTGACAACAGCCAGCGTACCCGAAGATTGAATCGGCGGCATCCACTGGATTTGCCCTTCAGAGTTTATCATTAAATTGAGATGGAAACGTAATAAGAGTCTCCTCAATTAAATTCGCTGAATATCGTTACGATAGATTGCAAATAAAATATAATTTCAAACAAAAAAAAAAAAAAAGTACACATTCCGGTTTTCCATGTTCAAGAACCAAAAAAAAGAACTTTGAAGAAATCGAAATTATGATCCGATTATATTGTAGAAATGAACTATCAATTCGTAAGGCAATCTATACCTATATAACAAAGCCTACATTAGGGAAGACTACGATCACAATTGGGCCTATTGTAATATCAATCTCTTTATTTTATAGCACACATTATAATTTATATTGTCTGATACTTTCATATATTCCTCGAAAACAAAACTGCCAGATAACCAGATTTGAGACCGTCGAAGCTCTGAAAGAAAACATTTGTGCACGCGTCATAAATGAGTTTTATGAAGAAGATTATTAGGAGACTTGAATGGATTGCTTCAGAAATATAGAAGGTTTGTCTCTATTTTTTAAAACCACATCTCGCATCTTAATTTACATGGACATGAACAAACATGACTGACAAACATGACCAAATTAGAAATATGTGCTCAAGTTCCCCATAGTCCGCTTGAAACATAGGGCAAGTTATAAAATCATTATTTTTTATCAATATTAATTTCTATCTAAATAATAGACTCGGAAAAACAAATCTACTTAAATTTATTGTATTGTATTATTACCAATCTCATTTGACGAGTAACAAGTGTGTGTGTGTGTGTGTTTGTGTGTGTACAGCAATTAACAAATAATAAATAAATATCATATATATAGTCATGGATTTAAACAATGCATACTTTTAGGTGTTTCTTATATACAAAAACCCACATATGGCAAAAATAATAAGTACAAATTTATTTCCATAAATTTCTTCTTCTTTTATGGTAGTTCAAATATCGTAGACCAATTTAAATTTATAATAGATTACGATGTAATGTGGAACACTTTTGCAAGCAACCCAAATATGTCATTGGAAGATTAATGAAACTTCAACCGATCACAAATTGTTATACTCTTTGGATAGATATGTAAAAGGTATAAAATGGTTTTTTTTATCTTTGGTCGAACACGAAATGCAGATGGTCAAGTTAAATGTGTTCAGATTAAAGAATTTCATTGAAATTTCTAGCAGTAAGGGAGGAAAAACTAAAAAGTAATAATACTAACTTCGTTTCCATTGAATCTTTCTTACCTCATATCGAGCTAAGAAGTTGAAGCCCATACAGAAATTACATAAAAAATTTGTTCATTTTTCGAATCAATGGATATGTTATGTCAAAACTGTTGATAAACATATATTTCTTAAAATTTTCGATTCAATAGTTTTGGATATGCAACAAAAAATTTTTACATAAACACATCTTTTCCTAAGATGGTTAACACAAGTATAAGAGCTTTAAGACTTATTAGTCAACGTAGTTTTATGTTCATTAAGAAAGACAACCTCTTTTAAGAGTAAATTTAGAATATTTCTATATGGGTATCCTGAGTTGGTTTCAGAAATCAACATATACGTCTGCAATCAACATTCAGAATTTAAGAGCAGAGCCAGGTTCCCAGGGCAAATTTGCCAAACAAAGAACAAGGAAGACACATAAAAGGTGTTGGATATTTTCAGATATTTCGTCATCTCAACAGCTGAGACAGAAGTATTAATGCGGAACATTCATTATTTGAGCCAATAGCTTAATGGTAATAAGAATCATCAGATCCTTATTCTTGTTGAAGTGTAGGAGTTCGGAAGTCCGTTTCGCATTATAAAAAGTTCAGAGTATCCCAACTCATTTCCACACTGTATGCCTGCTAGCTACCCAATTTTTGCTTTTCGTAGAGGTCTGCAAATATCAATTACCGCGTTGTAAGTTAATTGATATAAAATCTCAATTTATGTCAGAATTAAAACAAATTATATTTCCAATTGTCAGAACTCTAAGTTCAATATCAAAATTTCTTCCATTAAAGAATTTTTGCTTATAAATATAGTCCATAAAATTCAAAGAATATTAGTCAGCTAATATGCCTGAGTTACAAAATATTTTCTTCAATATCGATGAGTTAAGACACACAATTAACGAAATAATTACACCGCACTCAAGAACTTACGACGTAAAGAAGAGCTGCCGTGATATCGCTGGAATAATAATTATGGTAACAGATGCATGCACATCCTATAATGTAAGTTTCGACGATATATTTAACATAGTTTGGATATATTAGTCACTTATTATGGATCTAGATAGAGCCCATGATTGAATACGAGGACATGGAATTTTAAAAGAATTTTGCTGCCAAATCTTTTATGAGCAGTTTGTACTTTTCGCACAAATACAATACTTACAGCTATTTCAATATTAACTGCAAATTGGAGTCCACTTTCATTTATGTGGAATCTTCTTAATGTTTTATTATAACCATTTAATGTCAATTAAGTTTTCTTTCAATTGTAGATTGTAATTATAAATTCTTATTTATTTGTGAACTATTTATATTAATGTTGTTGTTGGAAAGAGGTTATCTTTAACACCTTTTCTTACCTAAGCAACTAAACCAATTTTGATAAATTGTTCACATCTTGCGACGAATACCTTTCAATTGGTATATTTTTTGTCAAAATCGGTTCAGTGGTGTAAGCAAGAAAGGATTAACAAATTCAATGTTTGCCGTTTAATTATATAGATACTTACGTACCTGATAAACTGTATATAGTTTTCTTGTTATTAAAGTACACATCTATATTTTGGAAGTATTGTATATAGAGATAAGTCTAGCATTCCGCAACTATTTTGTGCATATTTAGTTACTCTCCTGTCTTGTCTGAATGGAAACAAAACATCTATGCCATTAGCAATACCGACACTGTGGCACGAAAGTGTGTAGTGATCACTACAATGATTTCGACATGTGCTCGACTTATATACGAGGATTTTCAAAGAATATCGTAATGTCGAGTACCCACCCTACTGGAAATTCTATATCAAACCCAAAACCTTATAGTGAGAACGTAACTCTTCTTTTGCCTTCTAATAATAGTCAAACTAAAGAGTTCGATTTACCGAGCGATGGAAATAACAATGACAATCAAGATTTTTAGCACTACGTCAACCACAATTAATTCAAGAACAGGGACAAGTTTAGTTACTTGGAATCTAGATCTAGTGATGGAAAAAAAAAATACATACAGGAACGACTGAGGTGGGTACTTTTTTTTACAATTTGAAATGCTATTTATTATATATATATATATATATATATATATATATATATCAAGCAAGTGTTCAACAGCGTTCAACAGCGTAAACTGGAATGTCTGCCGTATAGAGTGTGTACAGGATAGAACTCAATACACTACCCTGTGGGACCCCCGCCGCAGTGATCATTATGCCGGAACTATCATCATTGTATTGTACGTAGAAGGTTCTACCTTTTAGGAAAGACCTTAGGAAAAGATAGTATGGCGTCGGCAGTATCTTTTTTTAGTTTGAAAAGCAGTCCATGGGAGACAGCTGAGGAGTACTTCTTCGTCTCGAAGGTGTCGATGATATTATGTACTATGCGGTGGCACTCTTCTGGAGTTCCGTGTCTAGATCTGAAGCCAAACTGGTGATCTGCAATGACGTTACCTTCATCCAGAAGCGGCAGCAAGCTACGCAGAAATAGTTTTTCGACAATTTTTTAGAGAACTGCAATCAAGCTGATCGGACGATACGATTCAGGCAACTGTACAGGTTTGCCGAGCTTAACGAATGAAAGACCGTTATCAAGCATAAGGCCCATAACATTAAGAACCCTTCGCATAATTTGTTTTAACTTGGCTTATGCGCCACATGTGCAGAGTTCCACCCGGTCGCCTCGCAGGAAACGTAGTTGCAGATGCCTAATAGTTCCTGCAGTAGTTCTGTTGTTTCTTTCCATTGTTAATAATTTATTTAGTTATTTATTTATTTATTACAACTAAGATTATAATTACAAATTATATCTTAATATTTTAATAATAGCAATAGAAAAGTGCAGGAAAAGAATTGCCTTGAGCGGGAATCGAAACCAGTCTAGAGTTAAAGTGCCAAAAAATTGACAGAACTAAAATTCTGTTGCATCCATAATTCATCTTCGATTAGTCTAATTTTAGTTAAATGAAGATAGTATGTTATTGCTATTTCAAATGGTTTTATAATAAAATATCAATCGTGTAATTAAAGCAATGCTAAGTTTTCCATACGAGATCTAAAATAAACCCCTTTTCCTAACGCACAGTTAGCTTTGCTATTGTTCACTGAGTACTTCGTCTGGTATTCGGAGAACTTCAAATGAGATATTATCAGCATATGACAATAAGAAATGTTTGTGTTAAATTTCCCTAAGAGCTGAAAACCTGAGTGAGTGACTTACATTGACTTAAACTGATGAGTGGATGTTGTCATTACAAACATCAGGACAAAGTGCCTATATTTATTCAAACTATTTGTGAAAGGTAGCCAAATACATATAAATATTCCAAATTTGTACTTCTAGAAAAAGACTGGTAATGATTGAGATAATAGAAGTAACAACGAACAAAAGCTTATGTAATTTTTCAAAGCATTTCGTAACTTACGTCCTACCCATTTGCCATTATCACAAACATTCTCAATCTCAGCTATATTTTCTACGCAATTAGGCTCAGCATAAGCCATAGAGTTTCCGATCTTTTCTCCTTCACTACTACTTTTATCGTCTCTTCCCCTTTTCAAAGCTCCTATAAAAATACTACAAACTGGTGTCCATTTACCAATGCAATAATAATCCATAATGATCTACGAGCCACATTGACTCATCAAAAGTATTCAAATGGTCAAATTGGGTTTTTTTAGTATTGTAAAATGTTTTTACAGATTTTAAATACTGTAGTTTAAGGATTGCACTTTTTCCCCTTTCCAACTCTCGGGAAGAATGCAAATTGTAATTTTTTTAATAATTCATTATTCCTCAACATCCGCCGACAACAGTTTAAAAACTGTTTGAATACGATTAACTTGTAACCCATAAATAGCATATTAATGATTAATATGAAAAATAAATAAATTTTATTTAACCAAATGGCGTACACTCGTAAACATTAAATTTTGTTTAATTAGGCTTTTTGTATGAATCTAGAAACATCTAGAAATCTGCTAGGAACTACATTTAATAGATTTAATGGGTTAATTGTCAATTTTTCCCGCTTTGCTTTTTTTTCTGGCTCCTTGTCTCCGGTTCTTTGTCTCTTTCGAGATTTTTTTTCTGGCTCCTTGTCTCCGGTTGCTTGTTTGTTTCGAGATTTGTTTTGTCGCTTTTTGCCTGCATTTAGTTGTAACCCATTAACTTGTAACCCATAAATAGCATATTATATTGATTAACTTGCCAAACAAATAAATTTTATTTAACCAAATGGCGTACACTCGTAAACATTAAATTTTGTTTGGTTAGGCTTTTTGTATGAATCTAGAAACATCTAGAAATCTGCTAGGAACTATATTTAATAGATTTAATGGGTGAATTGTCTATTTTTCCCGCTTTGCTTTTTTTTCTGGCTCCTTGTCTCCGGTTTTTTGTCTCTTTCGAGATTTTTTTTCTGGCTCCTTGGCTCCGGTTGCTTGTTTCTTTCGAGATTTGTTTTGGCGCTTTTTGCCGGCATTTAGTTTAGGTTTTTTCCTAATTTGTTCGTTTCCTTCATCGTCTTCACCGAAATCAGTGTTAGACAAGCGCCTCTTCTTTGGTTCACCCAATTTTATATTGCTTGTAGTTAGCTCTAGTACTGTGTCATCAACTTTTAACGCTTCACCGCATTGTCGCTCCTTGTCTCCGGTTGCTTGTCTCTTTCGAGATTTCTTCTCTGGCTTCTTGTCTCCGGTTGCTTGTCTCTTTCGAGATTTGTTTTGACGCTTTTTGCCTGCATTTAGTTTAGGTTTTTTCCTAAACACAATCGCATCAACACTTATTCCACAATCAGCTCCATTTTTGCTAGTATCTGCACAACCATCTTTAGGGTCGTCCTTATCTCCATTATCAACTGCAGCATTCGCTGCATGAGCATTCCCTGCTGAAGCATCCACTGCTGGAGCATTCGCTGTTGGAGCATCCGCTGCTGGTGCATTCGCTGTTGGAACATTCCCTGCTGTAGCATTCGCTGTTGGAGCATTCGCTGTTGGAGCATCCGCTGCTGGTGCATTCGCTGTTGGAGCATTCCCTGCTGGAGCATCCACTGCTGGAGCATTCGCTGTTGGAGCATTCGCTGTTGGAGCATCCGCTGCTGGTGCATTCGCTGCATGAGCATTCTCTGCTGGAGCATCCACTGCTGTAGCATTCGCTGTTGGAGCATTCGCTGTTGGAGCATCCGCTGCTGGAGCATTCGCTGTTGGAGCATTCGCTGTTGGAGCATTCCCTGCTGGAGCCTCCACTGCTGGAGCATTCGCTGAATTGTTCTTAGGTTTAAATAAATCGCGTAGCCATTTCGGTAACATGTTGTATACTATGCTTCAGTTTGCTGATTAATGTTTTTATTAAAAAAATATACTAAATAGTAATTTTTAATAAATGTGATTGATATTCGTCAAAATTTTTGAATTCGACTGACTAAAACTAAAAAGTTAGTTACCAAGTTAACTTATGATGTTTATTTATTATAGAATAATAATGATTTTTTGATGCAAAGCCTATTTTTCTTAAATAAAATTTATTAAGACAAGAATCGAATGAAAGATTTGTCAGAATGATGAGAGTGGATCGTAGTAACATCTTTTCAGATTTTTCAAATTATTGTATTATAATCATAACTTAGTGGGAAATAGTTTGGTTGACGTCAAGTTTAATGAGTAAGGTGGATCGCAATTTGGAGTATGAACTTACACCACCAAGGGGTAACATAGACTTCTTGAACGGAGGAAATCAATACATTACACCAAATACACCACCAAAAATGGAATTTTACTTACTGCAGAGATTTCCATGTATGGCGGTACACAAAGTATACAAGAAACGTCCATTTACACCCGATTTATCTAAGGTTAGACGGGTCCTCAAGTTTGATTAATCGCAAAACAAATAATTTTGTTATAACCAAAGCCTATGTTATATCCAAAATTTAATTAAACGTCAACTCCCTTACCCCAATTACTTTCAGGCATCACAATGGACCGTAATCTTCAGGATGAACTCGCACTCTGTGGCGAGATGCCTGCATGTCATATCATTTGATCGTTCAGACTATAACTATATACGAGTAAAACTCTACAATGTCCTGTTAAGCAGCCTGAGACTTTACGGATACATTTCCGATTTACGTTGATTTCACTTGCAAAAACTAAATGACATGAAGAATACCAATAAGTAATAAATATTTATGTATATGTTAGGATAAGATAGGATAAATCCCGTGGAATCAATAGGTTCTCCAGTGGCACTTTCGATAGTTTGTCAAGCCTTCAAAAGAAGGTTTCCCAACAAGTTGGGTCCATCTTTCATGAAGTGCAAAGTTTTCGTAGTCAAAGGCATCTATTTGTGTATCAAATATTGGTTCGAGCATTACTCTTGACAAACTCCTTTCTAATAATCCAAGAACAACAATTCGTAAGTACGACAATATGGGCATGTCTGTATCAAATTTCAGGCAGATTGATCGATCCAATCAAGTCGCCTCGTCTCTCTGATCACTCTAATCCATATGTTGGCAAATGAGGACTTTTCGACACATGGTTCGACTAATTGTAAAAAATGGAGCAATACAATAATGTAAAAAAAAAATTAACCACACTCCACAGCTGGAAATGTCATAAAAAATATTTGAAAAAATATATCAAATTTAAATAAAATAAACAAAAAAAAGCTTGTTTTATTTGTTCTTAATTGCATTGTATATTTTTTTTTCATGCTTTCTTTTTTAATTAGCATATTAGTATTTGTTGTTGTTGTCTTTTAATTTATTTCAAAAGAAAACTCAAAAGTTTTTAATACAAAAAAATTAAATCATTTTGTTTTAAGAGATTAAATTTTTTTAATTAATTATATTGTAGGCTCGCCTTTAAAGCACTTAAATAATCTTGTTTTATAAATATTCATTTATTTTATTATTTTAATTTATATGTAGATAAAAAAAAACTAATTAAAACTAAATATTTTTCAGCTTAAGTTTTCGTTTCTTTTCTTTATTTTTTTTTTTTTTTTTTTTTTGATTGCAAGCCGCAAATGTCAATAAAATATTAAAAAAAAAAATTAATTGTTTTATTTCTTAAATAAATTAAATCAAATAAAAAGGAAACACATCATAATTTTTTGTTTCATTAGTTTTAATATTTCTATATATATATATATATATATTTTTTTTATTTATTTTACATTTACATCACGTGATCAACTTCGGGCGTGCGTGTGTGTGTGTGTGTGTGTGTGTGTGTATGTGTGTTTAAGAAAGAGTAGGCGAAAAGAGGCAAATAACCACAAAAAGAACACAATGAGGCGCGCATATCAAACACAAATAATTAAAAAGGAAACAAAAAGTTCCCAAGAAACAACAAATTAAAAAGTTTTCTTTAATTATAAATAATATTTAAATAATTTTAAGTATTTTTGCTTTTATTTTTATTTTTATGAATTTACAAGAATTTGTTCTTCATTTTTTGTGTTATCTTTCTCTTTCTATATAATAAATACTACATATTTTCATTTTCTGTGTTATCTTTTTCTTTCTGTATAATAAATACTACATATTTTTGTTTTCTAAATCAATAATAATAATAATTTTAATACAGAATTTTTTGTTTTTTCTGTTTTAAATGTACCAAATTTTAAATTTTTCATTGTAATTTTTTTTTTTTTTGTTTTTCTAATTTTCTTTAGTGATATAAAATAATTGTGGTTTTTTTGAAATGAAAATAGAAAGACAAATGAGACTGATGAATAAGGAATGAAGAGAAGACCAAGAGAGAGTGACACATGACCTCTAATGAGAGCAAAAGCAAGCAAAAAACTTTCTTTGAAACAAACAACAAAAGATTGAAATATTTTCTTGTCTCTTGATGTTTAATTAAGTTTTTTGTTTTTCCTTGTTTGTGTATTTTTTGTCTTTTTGTTTAATACATACTTCATATTTTTGTTTTTTAAATCAAATAAAATAATAATAATAATTTTTATACAGAATTTTTTGTTTTTTCTCAAATCAAATTTTAAATTTTTCATTGTAATTTTTTTTTTTTTTCCTAATTTTCTTTAGTGAAGTAAAATAATTAAAATAATAATTTTTTTTTTTTTTTTTTAAATGAATATAGAAGGACAAATGAGACTGATGAATAAGGAATGAAAAGCAAAAGAGAGTGAAAATGAGAGCAAAAGTAAGCAAAACAACTTTCTTTGAAACAAACAACAAAAGATTGAAATATTTTCTAGTCTCTTGATGTTGTTTAATTAAGTTCGTTCCTTCTTTACTTCCATTTCCATTGTTTTTTTTATACAAATTTACATAAATTTGATTTACGTTTTGATGAAAAAAGTTTAAAATTCATTAAAAAACAATAAAATATCTAAATAAAATTACAAAGTTTAAAACAGCAAAAAAAAAAAAAAAAAAATTAATTAATTAAAATAATACTTTTAAAATATTTAAGCTAATAGATTTTTCAATTTGCTTTATATTGTATTTTGCATACATTTTTTTTTTTTTTTATTATGTTTTAGGTTTTCTGATTACACAAACTAAAATAATAAATGTTGCTAGCTTGCTTGGTCTTTCTCTCTATAATATGCTATCTCTCTCCATCGCTCTCTCTCTCCCTCTCTCTCTCTGTCTCCCTTCCCCCTTTATGATTATCATGAACACACATCTATACATATGTGTACATCTATATTTATATTGCCATATGCCTCTTCTAAATCGATCATATCAGCATACTAAATGCTTATTTACACTATGCGTTTGCTTTCAGCGACTTTTTTGTAAATTTATATCTTTGATTTTGCTTAGGAAATCTCCGCAAATTTATAAGAAGATTTTGATCGATTCAGTTAAAAAAAGGTCTAATATATTGAATGAATATGTGAAATTGTTCTTGGTTTAATATAATATAAAATAAAATAAATAAAAATATATATTAAAATATCTTTAAAAAATAAAAAAAAAAATAAACTGTAATAGGTTTTTGATGTAGTAAATTTCGGACATAGACTTATTTTTAATGAACAATAAAATATAAAATTGCAAGAGCAGCTTAATAGTTGAAAACGCATAGTGTACAAAGAGGCTTTTCTATATACTAAATATTGAGGATCTTTTACAAAATATTATTGGCCTCTAACTGTTAACAAATATATATATGTATGTATGTAATGATGTTTGAATTGATGTATGTCATGATGTGTGTATGTATGCATAACAGTAACATTAAAATTTGTATACTCGACTCGATGTTGCCTTTAAGAAATTTTAATTAAAATTTATAACATTTAATAAAAATTACATAATGGATTGTGCCAACTCCTCTGCTCTCCTCTCCTCTCCTATCCATCTAATCTCACTCTCACGCATGCATGCTGTGTATTTCTTCTCCTTCTCCCCTCTACTCATCCAAATCTTTTCACTACTCAAAATATTAGAGAACTCATAAATTTAAAATTAAACCTTTTTTAAGTTAATTTTGTTGTTGCTTCATATTTCTGATCACTGAGTGACTGTGTTTGTGTGTGTGTGTGTGTGTGTGTGTGTGTGTGTGAGTAATATTAATCCAATTATTTTTTCACCATCTTTTGATGACACATAATGAATTTGTCTCATTTTTTATAAATCCCATTTCTATTCTATTGCTTTTGTTTTCTTTTCAGTTCTTTTTAATTTAGTAGATCATGTTATATTGTTGTTGTTGCTGTTGCTGTTGTTGTTCTTATTGTTGTCAACAGACGCCAGGTGTGTTTTGGATTTTATGGATTGCTTTGTGTGCCATCATCATTCCTTTATCATCATTAACCATCCATTCCATCCACTCAACACTCACTTTGTGATAAATCAATGTCTTTTTTAACACTTCTCGCTAAACGATCTAATTCAGCAGCAGCATCTGAGCGCACAGCTAATTTTTCAGGTGTCATAAGGCTATCAGTGCCATTCGATCGTGGTGTGCTGCTCATGACACCAATATTGCCTCCACCAACGCCACCACCACTAACACCGCCACCGCCGCCGCCACCGGCTCCTTGCACTGCCGGACTACCGGACTTTTTGTGCAGCAATGAATTAAAGAAATTCGCCAATACTCCTTCTCCGCCCGGTGTGCCAGGCGTCAATTTGGGATCCATCTGCAAAATAAAATTATGATATTCAAAAATACAGTCGACCTGCGATTTTTCATACTATATTTTTTTTTGTCTTAAAAGCTTTTTTTTCATATTCCAAATAAGATATACGTTTTGCTTGTATCACGATCACCATTTTCAAAATTTTCTTTGCTTTAAGAGCAATACAATAGAAAATTTAACTTAGATTCCAACAAGTAGGCCAAGTAAATTGACTTAAGTCCAAATTCGTTGCCAGTCAATGCGAGTTAAGTCCACAGTGTCGGTCTGTAATGCAAGTCATGAAAGTTGAAATGTTCATACGATATTTGAGTTGACTTGCGACCTAACCGTATTCAGCTCATGATCAATAAATATAACGTTACTTGGTTGATGTTTTACATTCATATTAGCACAAGGCAGCGTCCTACATAGAACATAGGAAACATTGAAACGAAAGCTAACAAAATCACACGCATGACTCAACTTGACTTGACTTATCAAGACTTATGAATATCGGACTTTACATTCTCACCTTCCTTCACTTGAGATTTAAAACTATATATTTATGAAATTGATTACCGATATCATCATCCATTGCTTTACTTGAGAAACTTACAATTTAAATGCTATAGGACGTGGACATTGCTTTCATAAGTAGCAAGCCCTGCTCTTCTCTTTATAATCTTCATAAATAGCCGTTCTTTGGTTTTTAATGAAAATCTTGCTTGGAAATTTTTACAAAATGTAAGAGTATTTAAGCTATGTTGTTTGTTGACTTTTGTTTGATGAAGATGAAGATAAAAACATAAAAATTACACAATCTTTTACCATTAAACTGATTGACTGTGCAAATGTCATTTTTCTCTTTTCAAATGTAAAATGTAACGTGACACAGCAAAACAAAAATCATATTCTAATCTCTATACTTTTCTGCATGAAAATATTCAGAAAAGCTTCTTTTTTTTTTCTTTTTTTGTTTGTATGAATTCTATAAAATCTTCTAACCTTTTTGGGTGAACTCTGGCCAGCACTGCCCGGTGTACGTGGAACAGCTTTATTACCACCGCTGCCGCCGCCCTGCGAACGCAATGGTGACTCGCCACGGACTTGTCCACCTTGTTTGAGTATTTCTTGTTGTCGCAAAAGGAAAGCTTGTTCATCCTCCGTTTGAACTTCAACTTCACGATTGGAAACAGTCTAACAGAAATATGAACAAATTAGTAGTAGGATAAAATATCAATGCAAAGTAGATATGTACTTACTTTTCTGGTTGGTGGCGCTTTTATTATGTCCGTGTAATAATCTTCAGCTTTGCACGTATGCATGTTCTCATATAGAATACTAATCTTTTTTAAGCTATCCCAGCCTGCAGGACTGTAAAATAAAAATGAAAATCATAAGATCCATTGGAGAATTGTAGTTTGGACATACATTAACACCGCATCTTTTTCAACGACTAGCGCAGGTGTTCGGAATGGTAGATCATAAATTCGATGCGTCAGATATTTATAGAGGAGATCACAGTTTTTGTCTTCTTTAACACTTGTGTAAAAAAGTGATGTGCCATGTTGTAAACAAAAGCGTCTTATCCATTGTTGTATGAAATCATAATGTTCATCACGATATTCATATTCCTTTTCCAATGTTGTCATATAATCCGTCTGGATGGAAGACAAGTAACAATTTGATAAATAAATACTATAAATTATATACGAGTAATTAAATATATATTGTGTATGGATCTCACCTTCGTTACTACAACAACAATATCAAGGCCAAGATTTGTAGTCAGTGCGCCTTCGGTAAGCGGCAATAAATCATCTTCATCAATTGAATTATTACGCATTGTACGTTTAACCGGCGAACCTGGATCAAGGTCATCACCGACTTCACAATAACTTTGCCACGTCGTTATAAGACGTTGTTTCGCCTCTTGCTTCTCTTCTGGCTCCAATTTAAGGCTATCAATGTGCGCTGCGAGTACTTTAATCCAATGATTTAATTGGTCTAGCCAATCCCATGGCTGTGTCATTGATACAGTCAGTATGACCAGTGTATGTGCATAATTTGTTTCATTTAATGCAAAGTGCAATAAATTTGTATGTCCTGGATCACCATCAAGTACCCAAACACCTAATCGCGTCATATCTAAAATATTAGACATTAGAGATAAGATGAGAGAAAGATACAATAGTAACTATTTTATTACCACTTACCATCTCTATATTCATCTTTAACATCGATATAGGCATATTCTAGGCCAGAACCCTTTTTTGGATCCTCAACTCCTTGCAATTTTGCAATTAACGTTGTCTTTCCAGTGGCATTATCGCCTAATACTAGTACAGATTTGTTAGATGGTAGCTTTGTGCTGCCCTGTGTTTGAACTTCATTTAAAATTGCAGTCCTAAAAAACAAAATAAGATAAAGAAATATTTAATTATAGTTTTATCTAATGTTTAGACAGAGACACTGAGACCGAAATATTTGTGTCCAGTAATCCTAGGGTCTTGACATCCGCATGGTTGTTTGATGTGGGTCAGACACTTATACTGTTCAAATTACAGATAGATAACACAAAAAACAAAAAGGTTTTTCAAATAAAAACCGAAATTTTGGTTTGGGTTTGTATGGGAGCTATACGATCCAGTAACTCTAGGGCCTTGAAATTTACGCATTTCATTGACATTAATAAGAAACTTATAGTAACTTGAATTTTAGTTCAATAGAACAAGAAACAAAAAAGTTTTTCTAATAAGAACCTGAATTATAATGGGTGGTTTGTATGGGAGATAGCCCTCCTCTAGTAGTTCGATTCTGCTGGTTCCGACAAATGTACTGCGCCTGTATTGGGATCTTATAGTGACCGAGTTTTAGTTCGATAGGACAAAAAAACAAAAAAGTTTTTCTAATAAGAATCTGAATTATAATGGGTTGGTTTGTATGGGATGTACACCCCCCTAGTGGTCCGATTCGGCTGGTTCCGATAAATGTACTGCGTTCGTGCAAAATTTCAAAAACTGAGGGACTAGTTTGCATACATACCGACGGACAGACGGACATGGGTGATCAAAAATATATATACCTTATGGGGTCTCTGATGTCTCCTTCTATCTGTTACAAGCTTCATGACAAACTTATAATACTATTCACTGTATGAAGACTATAAAAAGGGAAAATCAAGAAAGACAATTACCCTAATTACATTTCAATTCAATTAATTCATGATTTATAAAAACAAAATGGAAAATAATATTCACAAAAAGAAAGAAAATAGAAAATTTAATTAGAAAATACAAGGATGTACAATAATTTAATAGTCCATCGCATGTTCTTTCTTCATGAATTATTTCTTTTTACCAAAAGTAGAAGTAGAAATAAATAAATAGAACAATAAACCGCAATGCCATACTTCAATATTTTGAAATTGGCAAATTTGTTTCCCCAAGTGGTCACCAGGTCCATCAATAATTTTGCCACAACAAAAAATAATTGTTTTCGTTTAGCATTTCAGTTAAGAATTTCAATAATTGAAATCAAATTTCTATTCAATTACAAATTGCCGATAAATGATTCATTTGAATAAATGAAAGACATGCAACCGCCGTTCAAAGGAATATGAATGAATGAGTACTGATAATAATACTAAGGATTGCCGTTGCCTTTGGCCATCAAACCAACCAAGCAAGCAACCTACCAAGTCCACATCACATGACATGGTAAGCATTTCCAGTTAAACTACTCGTATTACCATACCAAGAAGACAAATCCTCTTGTCTAAGTCAAAATACGAGGTTATTTTCAAAATATTTTGAGTCTCTTAATCAATCTATTTATGTGACTTTGATCTTTGCGTTAAATGTCTTAAACCAAATTTAGTAATCATCATCAACATAAGAAATTATCTTCTCCAAGCTACAATACGAGATTTCTTTAAATTGTATTATTGTCTCTTAATAGTTTTATAATTTAAATTTTATTTGGCTTTTTCCAACAAATTTACCACGCCTCTGTTAAAAACTTATAGTGTCGAAATTTCAGTTCAATAATGAAAATAAAAATGTGTTCCACGAAATCTCCCATGTCAGCCGTAACCGGACAGGGCAACTCTTATATAGACATACCCCCGTTCGGTCACATAAAATGTTCATTCCACTGATATGGATCCCATATACCATGTACATAATAATGATTGACAAAATTGAGTTCCATAAACTCTCTCATAATAATCGCCGGATAGGAATGCAACTCTTATCATAATCTAACAAAAACATATTCTGAAGGATCCGTCTATTTCTTTTAACATATCCTTCCTTCTAATCGCTTCGACCCCATAATTCTAACACAAACAAACTTATTAATTCACCCTCGTTATTCATAAATATTGCGGCTTTATGTTCCTTCATTCTAATCTTATTATTTTTTTGGCTTTTATGTGAATTTTTTTTTTTCTTTTTTTTTTTTTTGAGTTCACGAAATTATTGATTTCACGTAAAGTTGGGAGTCCGTCCATCTACCACCACATCACGGATTGCCCTGATCTTTTACACCATTTACATTTTAAAAGTAGTACACCGGAAATTAACAACAATAAATACAAATGAATTGGAAATGGGGTTTGTAGTGGGGAAAAAGAAAAAGAAACCCTTACGTCGTTCGTACGTAAAACATACATATACGTTGTACGTTGTTTTCACGTGAAACAGCAGACATTGCGTGCGTGTGTTAGTGCTGTTTTCATTCATCCAACACCTTCATCACACTTCTCATACAGTAGTAACAGCAACAATCATCGTAGTAAACGACAACAATAGCAGAAAAAAAAATGTTAAAGAAACGAAAACAAAAACAAAACGAATAAAACAGGTGTGAGAAGAACAGATACATACGGCATGGTTGGCATGGTGCACGGTAGACCAAACAGAACAGAAAATGAAAAAAATAATACACCAAACAAAAAAAAAAAGGAAGAAAAAAAACAGCATACAAAAGAACTAGAAATGGAATTGGATGTCGTCGTCCTCAGGCAGAAATCTATAAAGCAGCTTAACCAAAACACTTTACAACGGACTTTGACTTTCAGTAGTTGCAAAGCAACAAAACGTGCAACGACGCCGCCATCATCCAATCAATCCAAGTTAGAATAAATAGAAAAAATTTATGGAAAACATAAGAACAAACCAAAATTATACAATAAAATAGATTTGAAAAACAACAACTCCAAATCCAAATGAGTTTGCTTGCAAAGCGACGTTCGCGTAGCGAAACAAGAAAAGATTTAACAACAAAAGATGAAGATGAAGTGATCAAACGAAGTCAACAAAATGTTCAGGAAAGAGGTCATCATCATCATCATCATCATCGACAACGAAATCATACAACATCGACGACATCATCAACACCATCAACATCGTTATCACTAACATTGACACGCAGTCAACAGCATTTGAATAATATTGGAACTAATAGTTTGGATTCTTATGTCGTCGGTGGTATTGGTGGTGGTGGTGGCATGGGTAGACGTAAAACTTCAGCGGAACTTATAAGTGAAGCAAAACTCTTTCTTGGTGATATTGGTACTCCATCTGCACCTCTTTCTAATGTTCCAAATATGATGACAAATGTGGCGACAGCAACAGCAGCAGCAGCAGCAAATGTTGGTTCTCAACATAAGACCACAGCCACTAATACAGGTCAGTCAGTAGTAGGTAGGGTTGTTCATCATCACTAAAATTTTAAACAAACAATTTAAATATACACACTAGTTGGTGGAGTTCGCTTGATTAGTACACGTCGCCCCATTACACCACGTGAACCTGGTCGTGTGCTTTATGGCAAAGTTGCCTTAGCTGGTCGACCACCGAGCGCATTTTCGTAAGTAACACAACAATTCCTATTCCTTTTCAACTTCTTCTCCATTACTATCTATGATACAATTTTTGCTTATAACAGAATGCGTTATTTGCAAAGTCAAACACCTAAGACGCCACCTGAGATTCGCAGCAGCAGCAGCATAATAATAATAATAAAGATAATAGTAATAAATCGTCAAAGACGACAACCTTTGATTTCAATGAATTCAATGTAAATGTTGGAAATGGCACTAATATCATTCCTGCTGCAATTGGCAGTATTAGTGCCACTGGTGGTAAATTGACAATTCCCCGTAAATTGCCTGCATTACCACCTACAACTTGTAAACCAAAAACAGCTGATCATTATCAAGTGACATCATCATCATCATCATCTTTATCTTTATCTTTATCAACAACAACAGCAACAACATCATCTACACCAGCAACGCGTAAAATAATGTTACCAGCTACACGTCATGGTGATGTCTTAACACAATCCAATACAGAAACTTTGATTGATATGCTTAAGCAACATGCAGGTTTAAAGGATTGCAACGATGAAACTGTTGGACATATTAGTGCAGTAAGTTCTACTATATGTTTAAATAAAACTTCTTTCTTTTTTATTTGCATTGCATCCTGAACAGATTCTCAATGAACTCTATACTCGTGTACGCCGTCATGAGAAACATTATAAACGTGGTTTCATATTGGGTGGACTTTATGGACTAGTCGAATGCACGGCACCCAAAATATTACTTGCTGTGGCAAGAGTTGTCCTAGCGGTAAATCCTTATCCTTTATAAAATCCATAATCATCATAATCATATCAATGTCAAATTATTTTTCTTCCATTTAGCTTCATGTGACAGGTAGTAATTTAACTGGAGCCTGTAAACTGATCTTCAAGGTGGCACGTCATGAACAACATGATAATCTTTTTCATGATAATGATTTGCTTGAATTACTTATCGATGGCTTGGGTCATGCCAGTCCATTGGATGATCCAGAGGCTTGTATTTATGGTTACGGTTCTATACGTTTTCTAACCACAAGCGTTGGTCAAGAACGTGGTGAAACTATTGATATGCATAGTGATTTGATAAATAAGAATTGGTCTGATTGCTTAGATGATTTACCACGTAAACCAGCTACAGCACCAGCACCTGGTGGCGGCTTTGGCAATAATACAATCATCAACAGCAGCAATTTTGATCATCAAATGCAAGCGACACGTTTTCATAAATTAAATCGCCAATATACTTTGGTGGAGCGTTTGTCACGTCATGGAGCCGTCGAGTTAATGATATTGCATTTACAAATTTTGAATGAGGCAGGAGCTAGTCGTCGCTTGACAGGGCCACCATTGCATTCTCTTTATCAACTTTCGGCTGCTTTACGTGCCTTGGCCGATGTCAGACAGACAAATGATGTCATTGAAAGAGAATTGGAAACAAAGCAACAGCAGCAAGCAGCCGCAATATTGGCAACAATGACATTGAAACGTCAGGCGGCATCGCCTATCAAATTGGAATTAGCATGTCCCCATCTTATACGAGCTGCTGAAGTAGCCATGGGTGAACTTGAAGTCCAGGCAAATATTGTAAGAACGCTTAGGTAAGTTTTGTTTCCTAATTGATCACATCATTGATCAAAAAGCTTATGTTGTATTCCATAGCGTACTTTCAGAGGATCCTGCCTGCTGTCAAGTGCTTAATAATTATGCTGCCCGCATTGGTATGCTGTTGGGCCCATGCACTGACATTAATGCTCATTATTCGCTAGCAACAAACGATAGACTGCTGTCTGTTCTCAGTCGATTGGGTTATATTCTGGGCAACATTCTAGCCAAGCATGATAGTTCACGCATACAGGTTGGTGCCACCACTGACTAATCGATCACTGAACATTTCCTTACTTTATGTTTGTCTTATGTTTTTTGCAGTACTATCACAATGATGTCGCCATGGAGTATTTGATAAATGTCCTTGATGTCTATTCAAAGGCACCGCTTACTTTGCGTAACTCTCAGGGTGATACTGTCATTGATGTCCTCGTTAAGATGATACGCGTTGTTGCTAATATGAGTGTCAATGCCGAAGTTGGTTTCGGTTTAGGCAATGCACGTTCTTTAGGTGCTGTGCTCCTGAAACTTCTCAATGCTCATTCGGTTACGAATAGTCACGATGCTAATACCTCTGAAGCATATTCTAAAAAGATGGTAGGTTATATAGTAACTATATATAACTAATAATTTAATTCATTTAATTTTGCTCACTCTGATGATCGATGTTCCATAGGAATCTGAACTTCAAGAGCTGCTCCATGCAACGCTGGGTGCCTTACATAATTTATGCTTCTATCAGGATAAGAATACGACTCCAGCTCAAGTCATTGAAGCCAAAGGTTCACTGCAAAGCATAATATCTAATCTGGCAACTGGTTTATGCATTGCCTTGCGTACATGTCCGTTGGAGTCTACCCGAGTAGAAATCGCACGAGTTTTAGGAAATTTAACTCGTAATGAAAAGGCCCGACGTTATTTTTGTGGTGCCGGCGGTTTGCCATTGATTGTTCAACATTTAACACGAAACCCAATGCAGGATTATGATTTAAAGGCATGTGCTATTGGTGTATTGGTCAATCTGTTGGGTGATCGTGAAAACCGTTCACCATTTCTACAACTTAAGGGATGCGAAGTCTTAACACTTTTATTACGCGGCTCACTTGAACAAGAGGATTGGTTTCTGGCTACCATTGTGTGTCAGGCCATTTGGAATTTACTTATTGATGCAAAATGTGCACAGGAATTAGCACAAAATAATATGCTCGATGAGGTCAGTGATCTATTGGCAGATCATTTGGATGAAGAACGTATTTTTGATAATAACAGTACTCATCATGATGATATCACCAATGAAAACGATGATGATTATCAAGCAGTCAATGGAGGCGGAGGCGGAGGTGAAGGTGAAGGAGATGTAATCGCCTATCCATGTACTGGAGCAGGTGATGCCGAATGTCAAGATGCAATCTGGGAAGATTTTGCTGTAGTTGCAACAGATTTACTTGAACGCATACAAACGAATTTTGAAAAACTCACTAACATTAACAAAGAATCATCTTCTAAGGATCCTACAACCAATTCACATGATGACACTAATGACATTCAATTAAGGCAACAACAACGAAACGATTCTGATCATGATGATGATGAAGATGTTGATGTTTTCATAGAGGATATGTAGAAAGAAAACAAACGTCAACTGACTTCTGCAAACCAATTTGCTTTGTTGTGCATTTTTTGTCTGATTTTTATTAAAAAAATATTTGTAAATTTAGTCATGGAAATGGGAGTAGACACGCATGAAATTTCATATAAATTGGAATTATATTAAATATATTATTAAAACTTAAATGAAAAGTATATTATTTCTTTTTCTTTGAACCAATCATCATCATCATCATCTTCATAAGAATTAAAGAAAATCAAATAAGAAAACAAAACAAAACAAAAACAAATATTAAAACATTTTTAGCTGATGGTGTCATCGAACATTTTTAACTGTCTTTCGACTGAATTCCTCTCCTAAAATGCTCTCTCTCTTTCTCTACTAACAACACACATTGACTCTCTTTCGAAGTAAGCCGATGCCGATTCGCGGTATTACTCCACAGACATAGCAGCCAAGCTAGCTTACCTTGGTACACTTCTAATATTAAATTCACCACGCAGCAACAACATAATATTGGGTTGTTTAAAGAGTTTGTGTGGTTTCCATGAACATTAATCAATGATGATGTGTTGCCAGACAGAGTTCTTTAATAATAATAATAATCTTCTTTCATTTTCCCTTTTTTTCTTTGCCAGAAACTTGTCAACCTGTACTTTTTATGAGGCCTTCAGAGACAAATATTTCACCAAATATTCTAAGAGTTTTGAAAGGCGTGAAATAAATTGAAATATGTAGCATGAGTATGATGATATCAAGTTCCATGCTTTAACATTTCCCAACCAACTCTATTAAAACTAATCATAGAAGACTGATCCCTACCGAACACATCAGCTTGAGACCACCATCACCTTAGCTTACTTCTCCTGTGCTTCAACTGGCATACACCAAATCCTTTTCTTTTTTTTTTTTTTTTTGTCTTTGCTTGAGATTGTTTTCAGCGTTCCCTTTCTCATAACATCTAGGGACACTTTTAGAGCAATTATAAGTTTGTGAACTGTTAAATTTTCATTTGGTTGTAATAATGGTTTGTTTAATAGTCTTCAATATCAGAACATGTATCGAACTGACAAGTGTATTTATAAAGATACCCATGACTTTTTGAACAACTCAATGCTAACAATAACAACAAAAACAAAAACAACTACCAACCCAAAGACGCAAAACTTTTAAGAAATCGGTTACTTGTTGTTTTTGCTTTCTCTGACCATTTTCGCTCAAAATTCAGTTTGAATTTTTTTTTTTTTTTTTTTTTCTCAATAATGAAAATAGTGTGCAATCTTCAATAATAAAATATAAATCATTCCAATGCTCAGCCTTAGCTGCTATTATTATTTTAATATAAATATTCAATAAATCAATAAT
Organism: Amiota minor; assembly: GCA_037043295.1. Classification (NCBI taxonomy): domain Eukaryota; kingdom Metazoa; phylum Arthropoda; class Insecta; order Diptera; family Drosophilidae; genus Amiota; species Amiota minor. The sequence goes on from JBAMAW010002154.1 coordinate 1,964,050, forward strand.
GAATTCATAAATGCAAAATTGAAATAAAATATATATAGAACAAATACACGCAAGCGGAATTTAAAATGCGCATCAACGTAGGATTTTTTTTTTTTTTTTTTATGTAAAATATATAAAAAAAAACTCGGATCATTCGTTGTCGCCCTCTTGGTTCACCTAACAACCAATCAAGCAAGCAACCTATAAATGCAATACTTTACTCTGCATATGGCAACAGTCTATAAACCGGCGGAAACTTGACTTGAAAATATATTGTACATACTTATATGTATTACTAAATGTTCAAATGTTTTGTCTTGGCCAGTGGTTCTTAATCATCCATCATGCCACCAATGTTTGAGTCAATAACCCCAAAATTATTGGTCGAATGCTTTGTTCGTTTTTTTTTTTTTTTTTTTTTTTGTTTTTGTTTTGGAAATTAATGTTTTTCTTTATGCAATCCGGTAAAGAGATTTAAGAACGAACGACGAGGGACGAGTATAAATTTTTCATATTATTTGTTAGCACATTAGAACGAAACATCAACAATTTAGTTAAGATTTTGCCTTGAATGCAACAAAATACTTTTTCTGAAGGCTCTCATAATACCACAGCAGTACAATCCAATACAGAAATCGTGCAAATATATTAATCCATGCTCCTCCGAAGACTTAGTTAGACAAAAATTCATTATTTGATAGAAATCTTTGCATACCAACAGGGAAAGAAATGAAATCACATTTATACTAATACGATATTATATGTTTATTATAATAAAGTAATTTAAGAACCACTGATTTAAACGAATCTATTAAGGCAAACTATAACTGAAAAAGATAGACAAAACTTACTGTAAATGAGTAAGCGGTAATGAATTATTGATACAAGGACACATCCATGTCCCTACCTACCTTTCTAATCATAAGACTAAGAAATCAAAAAAAATAATATTTTTCGTATAGCTTGTCAACTTTCTATTTGATTATTTCTAGGTTATGTGTGACCGACTGCATTCATTCCATGTTCGCAGCAAAACAAATTTGCTGCAAATCAGCTGATCTTGTGTTATTATCATCGTCGTCGTGTTGTTATCATTAATTACAGTGTTATGTGGTGTGGTGAGAAGGAACACACAACAACAACACTTTATTTGTAAGTATTTTCGATGAAGAGATGAGAGAGCTGCATGCATATTCGTCACCAATACTAACTAGCATTGCCATGACTCAGACTCAACTCGCCATGCAGCACAGTACATTCACACTCACTCACTCACTCTCAGAGTAAAAGAAAAAGAAAATTGTATACAAAACTACATACAACTTAAATTTGTTGTTGCATGTGGAAAATAGAAAAGAAAATATCAAAATAAATAGGTTAAATACATTTCGGAAAGAAAGAAAAAAAAAAACAAAACCGAAGAGAAAAAACAAACAAACACAAATTGTATAAGAAATGCATGCAATGATGATAAAAGCAAAGGACAAAAAATGATGACAGATTTTAGCATTGAATGGTTTTGTATGCCTCTATTTTTAGTACTATATGCACATATGTATATCTATCTATCTAGCTAAAACACTACACTCATACTACCAACTGCATCATCATCATCATCATCATCATCATCATCATCATCATCATCATCCATCATCATCCCATTCATTCTGTCTTCTCAAACTCTTTTTTCTTCAATCAAATTATGTTGTCAAAAAGAAAACATGAAAATACTTTTCAAATTAGTCATTAAAGAAGCAAGCAAGAGGAAAAATTGAGTGTAGGAGATCTTATTGGAAAACTCATTCAATCAAAATAATAAACAGCTGTGTTCAATTACCTACCCCGTCCCACCTTTCTTACCATAATACCATGATAATTTTGCATAACAAATGCGTGAGTCACTGATTGACTGACTGAGTGACATTGATATTGCTACCACTTGTCCCCCATTCCTAACTCATAAACAACAAAAAAAAAACACCGGTTCTTTCTCACTTGTTGTATTCTTATATTATTGTATTGTATTGTAATGTATTACTCACCAAAGGTTCTCCTTTTCAGTTAGCTGCATCCTTCTTTTTATTCGTAAAGGATGATGTCAGCGCATTGCTGCCACTGCCACCGCCACTACCGCCCATCTGCGTGCCAATATCCAACGCCATTGCGCGTTATAATTCGTCGTTCGGTTCCTTTGTAATTCGCTCGCTAGTTGATTTTTTATATTTTCTTTTTTTTTTTATTTTTGTATTTCAATTTAATGGGGATATACTATGGTAATTTACACGACGCGCTTCTATTATTAACGTTAATAGTGGCGAGTTATTATCATAAAAAGCGAGGAATCGTGGTTGAAAGCTAAACAAAAAGAACACAAAACAAGACACAAAATAAAACAGAGAATATAACATATTGTATCGTTTGAATGAAAAATGGGCACAATATATGAATATATTTTTTTTGCAGAGCAATGTGTGTGTTGGTCATTAAGTGATATTTTCCCCAATCGGTTTATGATAAATATAAGAAATTAAATGCAAAGTACGGCCTTCTCATTTACCGCAGTGGCATAAGCATAAGCATCAGCAAGCAGCATCTGTGACACAACACCCACACACAAAAACAAAAACAAAAAAAACTACCCAACTCGCGTGAAGGGTGCTGCGCAACGAGTCTAACCAACTTAGCCGACTTGATATTGTCCATATTGTTGATATGACGTTAGGGCGGCTCACTCTCACTAACTCTTTTTTGTTTCTGTTTGTATAAATGTGTTTGTGAGTGCGTGTATGTGTCACACAGTATTTCTTCTCTACACAATACAATATTCGCTTGCTTTAGAAATTGGTTAGCAAATAAATTAAAAAGTTATGCATACATATAGAAAGACCATACATATGTATATCTACAAATATATGTTGTACGCGTGTATGCTGGTGACAATACACATGATGTATGATGATGATGATGATGACTTTACCGCCAACCACAACCACCACTCATCACTTGAAGACTATGAAGATGATGAGTAGTTGTTGTTATTGTTGCTTTTGCCAAACTGAGAATAAATAATTATAAGATTTTTTTTTACAATACTTTTTGTATTTCTTTGCTTTCCTATATGCTGATGCTGATGCTGATGCCTGATGCTGATGTTAGTGACACTATTACTGTTACTATTTCCACTGCTCAATACTCATCATCATTTTTCTCATGTCATTACCAATTGGGAAAATTTCCTTTCGCCTTTTATAATATTTTCTCTTTTCCTATTTACTTCTGCTTCTTGCTATGCAAATAAAAAATTTCTGCAGTTTTTTTTTTTTTGTCTCACGCTTTGTTTTACTGTTGTTGTTGCTGCTGCTTAATTTCGGTCGTTGTTTTTGTTGCTGCTGCTGGTGCCGTTGCCGTCGCTGTTGTTGTTGCTCTGCTTCCGTCTGTTGTCAATTATTTAATGCACTAAAATTGTGTTTTGTTTAGCGTAAAAATTGTTGCGCGTATTATATGTTTTATTTCTATTTATTAATTTTGTTAAAAACAAAAAAAAACTTATTATAAATGTATTCTTATGATTTTCTATACTTTTTCTTTGCGTATCGCTTTTTTTCTTCGCTACGCCCGATGAATTTTCGCTGAGCACACACACCAAAAAAAGACGTCGTCGACACGCAATAGCAAGAAGAAGAAGCATACGAAACACAATTGTCAGTGTCAGCTTAATGTAGTGTTGTAAAACAGTTTTTTTTTTTTAAACAGTAATTGCCAGCACTGTTTCGATATACACTAACAAGAAGTAGAAGAAGAAGAAACAAAACAAATCACAACTCATCTTTTGAAATAATCAAATGCACACACATTTTAAATGATTTTGCTGCTTATCAAAATTTTTATAAAATTATTAAAATATATATATATTACATACGTATATATATCATTGAGTTCATTCAGCATTAAAATGTTGTCACAACTGTTTTTATATTAAATTCATATTTTTACTTCTTAAGATTTTACACATTTTATTATTTAAATTATTTAAATACATTGCTTTTTTTTTTCTTTTTTTTTGCTTTTCAATTTTGTTTTGATTTGGTGGTCAAATAAATTTAAAAAAAAAAACATTTTCCTTTCTTTCATTTAACAGAAAATAATAATAATAATAATGATTACAAAAGAATTTATTTTTTTATATTAAATAAAATACAAAAACATTCATTAAGTTCCACAATTTAAAAAAAAAAAAAATCTTTGATTTTATATATGATTATGACATTTTTTATATTATATTATTATAATGCTTGTGTGTGTGTGTGTGTGTGTGTTTATATACTCATATATATGCATATATAAAGTATTTATTTATTTTATATTTATAAATTCATGAAATGTGTGCATCTCTTTTCATTAAAGAATGGCTCAGCTCATATCATTGAACGACTCACTAAAATAAACAAAATACATACATAAGTATAAAAAAAAATTATATATAAATAAACAAAAATCCAACTTAATAACAAAAGTTTAACTTGCTCATTTCTAAGAACTTATTTAACATAATTACAATTTTTCATTCTTCATTTAAAAAAAAAACAAAAATAAACAAAAAAAAATTAATACAAACAAATAAAAAACCATCATCTATATTAAAAGTAAAGGCAATATCTCTCACATCTCATAACCACCATCATATTTCATACAATTGTCGGCTTTAGTTAGGTTACATGATCCCTTCACCTCAGCCAGACACACATTAGTTAGTTTTAAACATATATATACTTATGTATATAGAGAAAAAATATTCGTATCATATATTTTTATATTATTTACTTTACTTTAATTCAAATATATGACAACTTGAATTATTTATTTATTCTTAGGGCTTTCTTGAATTCATTTGATTTTATCCCATTTGATTTGATTTGTTTTGATTTCTCCAACACCAAAATCTCTATCATCATTTTTTAGAAAATCTTAATGCACACAAATGAAATTCATGAAATGTTTAATTGTTTTTTAGTTTCCCTCTATTCTTATACATTGATAAATTTAAAAAAATCAATTTTGAATACAATTTGAATGTACAAATTTTCGTTTGTTAAATAAGAAGAATCTCATCAATTAATTCACAAATTAAAAAATTTTTGTTTTATTTTTCTTGGAGCTGAAATACTCTTAAACATAAAACAAGATTGAAGATACAAAGAAAGGATGTAGATTTGAATTCTAATTGGATTGTGAGGGAGGAGTGTGTTATGTTCTTTTCTTTCTTTATATTTTTTTTTACGGAAAATATACAATTATAAATTAAATGTAATTTTCATTACATTATGTTTTCTTTTATTTTCTAATTTCTTTTTTATGTATTTTTATAGACATAAAACAGAATAAAATTAAAGCAAAATTTCATCATCAATGAAGATAATTAAAATATTAATTGATGAGGCTGTGTTAGATCTTCTTTTTCTTTATCTATTTGTATTAACAGTACGAACATACAATATCTGTTTATATATAAATTTCAATTGAATTCAGGAATTTCAAAATGATAGTGGTGTCTTTTTTAAAAAACAAATCAGAAACAGAAATCAAATATAAATTATGGAAAATCTTTGTTTGGTTTTGTTAAATTGAAATTAACAAATTAATGGTGTCCCCCATAAGTGTTTACAAAGAAGAATGAAAATAAGGAGAAGAAAGAAAAGTGTAGTTTAGTGTTGATTGTTGTGATTCAATTGAATTTAGCTTAGAACTTCTATCGAATCGAATCATTTGACATATGTTTTTGTTTTCTGTTTGTTTTGATTTGGTTATTGATGTTGTTGCTGTTGATGTTGCCATTGTTGTTGTTGTTGTTGTTGTTGAGGTCTTATCGATAGTTGAAAAGCAGAATGAGTCAATTAGAATCAGTGGCGATCACTCATGACAATATTCATTTGTGGATAGCCTTCTGGTTTCACTTCTGATGTAATTAACTGCAGCATGCGTTGCTGCAATTCATCTTGATTGGTCTGGGTACCAGGCGGTATCATCCATATGGTTTCTTAAGAATTATTATAGCAAAAAAAAAAACAAAGAAAAAAAAAATATATAAAACATATTTATAGAATCTTTATAGTTATAGCGTTGTGTATTATTCACTTACCACCAAAATACCAGCCATTGGGTGTGCACAGACGCCACATAATTGGTGGCTGTGCTGGCATTATGTCGGCCATTATATCACAAGTTTCACCCGGGCGTAGGGACGGCACACTAATGTTTTGCTTTTGTGTAGGCGATGTTAGAAAGCAACCATTGGGCCAACGTTCCGTACCATCATTTTGTAAACGAAATACCTGTTGGATTGGTGACATTTCTGAGCGATCGGCAATCTTCATTGATGGCATTGATTGTAAACCACAAAAGTCCAAATAGCAGCCGAGAGCTGCTTGTAGATTCCTATGGATATGATGATGAAGATGATAATGATGACAAATAGAGGGCGAGTGATAAAATGTTTTACATCTACATTGCATCATTTTCTTTAACAAACTTACCAATTGCTCATTTCTAAATAGAACCGAGCTGAATCTCTGTTCATTTGATGGTTCATCAGACTTTGAAACTGAGTGATTAGATCCTCATGATCTGTGGTGCCCATACAGCTGAATTGTTGCAATAACAATGAATCAATATCATAGTCATTTGTTGGCAACGTACTTTTCAACATTTGCTGTGACATATTCATTGAGGCATTTACATTGGATATTGGTGTTTGGAGTTGTGATCCTGATGCTGGTAAGAGTGCTGATAGTGGTGGCCCCGTAAGTGGTATAGCAATATTACTCGTGGACACCATTAATGGATTTGCAACATTCGTATTTGCCATGGAATTTATGACAGCTGTAGTTGTTGTCACTGTTGTCGTTGTAAAAATAGGATCACATTGCATTTGTTGCTGCTGCTGCTGCTGTTCCATTTGTTGTTGTTCAGCCATTTGTTGTTGCTGTGACTCTTGGATCGCCTGCTGCAATGGTGTCAAATGCTGTTGTTGTTGCTGCTGTTGTTGTTGCGGTTCATAATTTTCTTCAACATCCATTTTTTATATTTTTTCTCTTTATAACAATATTAATTGTTGCTATTATTGATGTTAAAGTTTTGTATATATAGCGCTTGCACCTAATTATATTGTTTTTGTTATTGCTATTATTGTATGATTTGCTTAAATTCTAAGAACAAAGCGAATTTTATTAAAATTATTGTAACACTTACATTCAATTGGTAGAACTTGTAGCATTCAATTAATACACAGCAAACTTATGAATTATCTTGTTTCGTCAAACTTTAAAAAATGGATGAAAGTTTTGAGAACCAGGAAAAATATACTCCTATCAATGTCAATAGCAAGCAAGTAAAACAATGGTATGTGCATACTCTGCTTCTACCATATGACAGCCGCATGGAACGAGAAACAAATGACAGTCACCTGAAATCAGACACATAATACATGACATTCACTGGGAATCAGTTAACATTTTGATGAGAGATAGATACTCGTAATGTTGGTTATTATTATTTTTATTATATAGCTGAAGGCCCTGGCAGCCATGGCTAATTTTCTGTTAACTTCTAGTTTATTATATAAATAAATAAAAAAATATTTTTATAATTACTTATTAGCTGACTTGCATTTTTTATTGAATTTTGGTACCATTTATAAAAATATATACCATAATGTTTTCATCTAAGAGCTAAAGAAACGCATTCTGTTTGTTTGCAGTATGTAGTACATATAGTTTTTAAAAGGTTTTTCCAATTGCTCAATACAGTCAGACTCTTTTGTTTTAATGCACTCCCCTATAGCAAAAAGTCTAAATGATAATTTGAATTATAGAACAAAAGCTGCCTATGACAATTCAAAATAAAATTATCCATAAAATACAGTAGTTGGTAGAAGCTACATAAGTAGATTGTTAAACTCAGATATGGAATGAATGTTAACGGCAGTTCACTGTGAAATGAAAAGCATGGTCCCCTCGAAAATTTTTTTTAGTTGATTACAATAACAAAAAAAAAAGTATGATGGCAGCATTGGCAAAATGTGATGATTGCAGTTGCACGATAATTTTTGCGACCGCACATAAAAAAACAGTGCTGAGTTATGCAGGCAGAAAAGGAAACCAACTGCACTAAATGCAGAGTTGTATTTCGTACTAAGCAGCATTGTGTGGCACTCACTAGCAAAGAGTAAGTTATCTTTTAAATGAGAAACGCTGAGAGTAAATAATCATGTAAATGAGCAATGTTAAAAACATAATTAAATCGTTATTTATGTTAATTATGTATTTATTTTTAATAAAACTGATTTCAAATGAGTTAAGTTGATAACTGATTTATGCCTAAGAAATCGTCATTTTTAATACATTTTTGAATATACACAGAGTCACTTTGGTTGATTCGTACACAAATGAACGCAAATACACGTACACTACTTCAAGCGCTCGGTCGCTGAACACACGGGAGCTCGTCGCTGTTTTTTTTTTTTTTTGTGCTGGTATGCGTGTATGCTTCAGTCCAAAGAAATCGTAATTTGTAGTGAGAAGAACACAACATAGAACAGTACACAGTCGTCAGTGAATGTGCTAAGGAAGGAATTTACAAAAATAATGTAAAAAATAATATAAATAAAAAAAAAATGTAAAAATAAAATGTAAATTTTTTTTTATTTTTTTCTGACACAAATTTTTACATTTTTGTATATAATACACTAATTGTTAATATATAATATAACGGATGGTGGTGTAAAGTGGTGGCGTAGTGCAATTCATCAAACAAAAAAACAACAATAAAAAAAAAATATACAAATACCAACAAGTGCAAGAATCAAACAACAGCAGCAACAACACGAAACAAGCAAATAATGTTACAAACATAATTAACATTACATTACATGAGATTTTAATTCACAAAAACCTTTCTTTTTCTAACAATAAAATAAACTTAATAAATTAATAATAAAAAATAAATAAAAAATATTTAATAAGAAAACAACACATTGAACATTTCAATTTTGTATTGCTTAAAATGCAAAACTACTTGTGAAGTGGTGACACAAATAATACAAGAAGAAACAGAAAAACAAAAAACAACAATAAAATCGCAAACCAAAAAAGATCTGCAATATAAAATAAAAATAAAAAATTGTGAATTCGTTTGTCGTCAGCAGCCAACCGCCCGTCAACGTCGTTTTCGTTGCGGTAGTAGAGTGTGTAGAGAGTAAAAAAGGCAAAAATCCAAAAGCAAAAGAAGAGAAATCTTTTAATTTTATTCACGCACACACACTTCTCACCCTCTTTGTGTATGAGGTTTCATTGTTGAGTGTACGTGCGTGCGCTTGTGTGTGTGTGTGTGTGTGTGAAGCGTGCTTTTTTTTTTTTTTTTTGCAAACTTTGGGAAAATATTTCGCGCGTGCTTTTTTAATAAGAATATAATAGAATTTGTCAAACAACAAAAAATATCATGATCATGTTTGTCGTCGTCGTGGTTTGTTCGTCGTTCGCCTTTTGACCGCGGACTGTGAAGAAAACAAAAAGAAAAGGAAAACAAAACGGAGAGTGGAGCAAAGTAACGCAGCTTGTGTGCGAAAGCCTTAAATAGGCTTACTTTTCCTTATTCCTTCCTTCAATTTACCCACTTTAAACGGTGCGTATTATAATTGTACATAAGTATGTAAGTATGTATTAAGCAAGATAGACAGACAACACATTACTCTACCCAAGTCAGTCAGTAATAGCAACAGTTTCATGTTGTTATGTTTTGCTTTACAATAAGAATTTTTAAATGTTTTTCCGCGCGATTTTTTCCATTTCTTTTTTCTTTTAATTTAAAAAAGTTTCTCTTCATCTCATCATCAGCAATCGTCATAATCAAATGATCTCTGAACAGTTAGTTATCAGTTTATCAGCCTTTATTTTGCCGCACCCCCACCCATGTCCAAAAGTGGTGCGAACGCACTCACGCACGCACTCACTCACTCACTCATTCACTCACAATCATAATCTTTGTTTCATATTTTTTGCTTTGCTGAGTTGTTGCTGATCTGCTGCCAGTGACTTTGTCTTTTTTGTTCTCCTCAGCTATTTTTTTGATTTGCCGCCGTTCTCACTTGGTTTTGCCGTTATTTATGTAACAAGTGTGTGTATTTTTGTGTTCAGTATTTGCTTTTGTATTTTCTCTGTTTTTAAAATTAAGTAGCAGCAGCAGCAGCCGCAGCTATGATAGCAGCGCAACTGACTTTGACAACCGCAACTACAAAAAGTAGATGAAGAATTAGAATCAAATAAAAGAGCAAAAAAGAAATACAACCAAAAAAAGAATAAAGGTAGAATTAAACCTGCAGCAGAGCGGAGCAAAATTAGGAGCCAGCAGCAACAAATAGTTAACGAATTATTATAGCAAAAGCAAAAAGCAAAGTTTAGTGATAGAAGCAACAAAGTAAAAGAAAATTAAGAATGAACAAAGTCATAGTCTCAATTAAAGAAGAAGCAGCTTGCTAGCTGTTGATTGGCATAGGGCAGCAGAGAATCAGTAGCCAGCAACCAGCTGAACATAGTCAGTCAGTCAGATAAGAAGAAGGCGAAGGAGAAGCAAAAGAGCAAAGATTTTGAGAGGGGTATGGACACAGAGAGAGAGGGAGTGATAATATAAATGAGTGAGCGACTCAGTGAGCCGCAAAATACAAATTTTCCAATTAGAATATAAGCATACTTATGTATTATATGTATGTATGTATGTAAGTATTTTGTTTTCCTTTTTGTTTTTTCTTTTGTTGTTGTTGTTGTTGCAAAAAATAGCGCAAAAAGCAAGTAAAGCGTGCGGCGGAAGCAAAACATCAGAACAGAAAACAGAAATAAACAGCAAAATGATTTTTAAGAAAAAAAGACAAAAATTACGACATTTTGTATGAAGAGAAAGAAATATTAAAGAATAAAATGAAATGAAAAAACCAACCACACACGAATATTTATTTTCAAGTAATTAATAAAAAAAAAAATACATATATATATATACACACATATATATCAGTATGTATTTATGTATATAAGTTTTTATATACAATCATATAAAAATAGCAAATGCACAACAAAAGCACAAAATACAATACAAAAAAGAAGCAGCAAAAAAAGAAGAAAAACCGAGAACAACAACAAGAACTTAAAATTTTTATTTTTTTCAATCATGCACAATTCTTGGAAATCTTTTAATGTGTCGTGAATATTATTATTGTTGTTTTGCTGTTTTTATTTTTTATTTAATTTAGTTTAAGTTTCTTTCATGGCATTTTATTAAATTCCTTCAAAATCATCAGCTCAGTAGTAGCAGCGCAGCAGCAGCAAAAACGACAGCGTCAGAAGCCCATGATCAACAACAACAAAAACGAAGTAGTCATGTTAATTGTTGTCGTCGGTAGTAATCGTAGTCGTAGTCGTAGTCGTAGTAGTAGTAGTAGTAGTATTTGTTGTTTTTGTTGTCAAAGCCAATGATAAGCAGAGCTGAGCTCACTACACTACGCTCTCTGTGACTGCCTGCCTTCTCTCACATGAATATAATATATGTAATATATCAGATGATATGCTGCTCTCTGTGCTTTTGAGTGTTTTTAACTCTTTCAAAACATAAATGAAGAAGTACTAGGTAGGCTTGAAAAGACAAACAGTAGCAACATTGGCTTCACTTCACTTCTACTAGTAAGTAGTATTTAGAATTTTTCTCTCCCTCTCACTATGTCTGAGAATAACAAAAACAACAACAACAAAAAAAAAGCACACTGTCAATAGGAACAAATGGGAGCAGCAGCAGCCTCTCTCTTTCTTCTCTTCTATAAATTTACTATTTATTTGTTATAGGAAATTTACCATAAACAGAATATGTGTTTAATGCAAAAATATAAATTATCTTTAATTGATTGATAAAAAAAAAAAATTGTACAAAAACAAAAAAAAAAAAAAAATTACTGTTTTCATAGAAAAAAAAAAAATATGAAAAATAATCTACACTTTTGTAATTAATATCAATTACGATGAAAATAATAATAAGAAATCTTTATGCACATGATGATGATGATGAGTGAGTAATGGAAGAACAAAAAAAAAAAAAAAAAAAAAAAGAAAACAAACGTCACATTGAAAAACAAAACATTACAAATAAGAACCATTCGTTGTCGTTTGTTAATTTATTATTGTAATTTTAATTTATTATTATTATAGTTTTATAGTTTCTTTCCATTCATCATTCATTATACTTACATATGAGATGGTTGAATAAGGAGAACGCTCTTATTGTTGTTGCTCTCTCTATGTTGTAAAATACAATTATTTCAATTCAGTTTATTGTAAATTTGTTGTGTTTTACAATTGTTTTTCTCTTGTTTTTTTTTTTTTTTTTTTTGGGCCGCCGACGACACTTTTATTTTTCCTTTTTGTAAACGGAACAAACTAAAGACACAACTATAAATGACTTAAGTTTATTGTTAACAGACAAAATTTGTCAAATTATCCGAGAGTCATAAGTCCCAGTAAGCAATCACTGTTTCTTTAGTATGAAAAAGAAAAAAAAAAAAAAACTGAGACATCCATTAGCATCTGCCTGCCTCTTTAAGACTTAAAATTCTTACAAATGCAAAATTAATCGAAATCTTTACATATTTAATCCGCTTTCAATTCAAATTAACAATCATCACATTTCTAAAGTCCACTGTGGGTGGTGCTAACAGAAGCTTAATCCTTCCCAAGACTTGCAAATAGATTGGAAGAAAACAAAATGGATGAAAAATTTCTCTGAAGATAATTAATTCTTTTATGCTTTGCACTGCATTGCGATGCATTAACATTTTGCTTTTGCTTTGCTAGGAAAAACTTTGCTGAAACTTGATACAAGATTACAAAGTTAAACCAATCTTAATGATTTCTACTATGTTATTATGTTTCTTCGATTTCTTTGAATTTTTGCATAATTTGCTATTTTCACCACTCAACCATCTCATTTCGCATTGAAGATTTTGACCCAATTAATTGGAATTTTGTAATTTGAAGAAATAATTGAGAAATAAAATCAAAAAAAGTAAGGTGGATTCAGACTGAGCCAAAGTTGTTATAAGAACAATTATATAAAAAGGACCCTGTCAATCAACCTGTGTGAGCAAAACATTTAGCTAATTAAAATTTGCCTTTCGGAAACAATGGCGGCGACGTTGAGGAAAAGATGTTGTCGTTCGTTACAGAACCATAATTCGTAAGACTCAAAGAAATTTCTAAGTAGGGATGGAAGGGATAGTGGATGGGATAAGTCAACACTAAATCCAACAACCTGTGAAGGTAGGTGATGTACTACAAAATTCATTTGGAAAAGAGGAGAGATCAAACAGACTGTCTGTCAACGAATGCATGGTGATCCGACGTAATAAGGTAGCTAGAAGGCACGAAAAAGGACCACCTAACACGACCAACAAATCACTCATTCAACACGAACCAGGAGGTTCGTACGATATAAGAGCACGTAACAAAAATCGTGACAAATGGAAAGACTAATTTGCCACTAAACTGGAAGAGCTTCGGAGCGTAGATTTGATTTTATTGCAATAAGAACACCACCAACAATATCTATAAATATCTATAAATTATAAAATGATTTCCGAGAATTTCTTTATTAAGAACATTAGATTTAAGTCATGCCTCAGAGAAAGCAATGATAATCAGCCTCAAAAGAAACACTATCACTATCCCTATACAATTTGTTAAGCTTCGACCCTAACATTTTGATAATGAATAGAGATCTGATGTAGACTGAAAATTAGATTTTTGAAGACGAGCTAGGAACAGAAAGTGAACTAGACTGAACCGGCAACATAACATAACAGGACTAGTTATGAATCTTTTCTTATGTTTGAATTCATGAACAAAACCATATTCTTAGGCCAGAATTTATGGTTGCATACTTCAGGTGGCACTTTTATTTTAAACGAAGATACTTAAATCCCCAGGTTGTAAAAATTAAATTATACAGTTCTTTTTCAAACATAGAAAGAGTTTCTCGTTTCCGCGAGACCTTTGCGTCCAGAATTATTTCAAGGTATTTGGTCTCCTATAACTTTGATACCTTTAGCTATGACGATACTCTTAAAAATACAGGTATGTCTGTGACTTTTTCTTTTTCTCGGTCTCTTGTGAATTGACGTCAAGATCATTCTTTTACACCACACCACCCCCCCAATAGTTCAGTGATTGTCAGTGGAGACGACTTACCCACTTTTTAAATTCAGTAAAAGATCATTGGGATCAAAAAAAAAGTATACAATAATTTCCCAAGCGGAATGCCTTTTGTGATCTTCTTTCTTATGGTCGCCAAACAGAGATCGAAGGTTAACACACTCTGCAGCAAATTATATTAATTACTAGGGCATTTGGTGGTAATCACCGGATGTGAATCAAAGTCGAAATTGTTTGTGATGAATTTTGTTTTTTCCAACAATTTCTTTAAGTTGGGACACAGAAAATATTGTAGTGACATGAGATTTAATATACCAAATGTGAAAGTAGTTCTTAGGGTAATTTTTTTTTTTTTTGTTTTTGCCTGCCATTTGGACTTGGTTTCTTTTACAAAATCAAAAAAATTGTATTGTATTTCTCTTCTAAAAGTGAAATTTTGTATTTATAATCTTCTAAGATAGTTTGGACAATACTAATTCTGATTAAATATTATAGTTTTTATAGTTCTTTCTTAAGAAATTTTGTTATGTTTCATTAAAACTTAAGATGATGATGGTTGATAAAGTCAAAAAAATTTTTTTTTTTTTTTTTTTAAGAAATTCAGATAAGAAGAAATGTATAATAAAAATTGTTTTTCCATATATATTATTGTAAGATGTTACATTGTTTTGTTCTGAACAATATCCGTTTGTATATGGTACATATTGTATATTATATCTGCATATATGCGTATCTGCAACTGTATGACGTAATAATATGCACTTTTGAATCATCATCTTTCATTATGTAGATTTTTCAATTTCTGAGAAATCTTAGTAGAATTTTTTATCAGAATGAAAATGACAAGTATCAAGTAAAAAATTTTCATCGGAAATTATTGTAAAAGGAAACGAAAAAAAAAAAAAGAAAAACCATCTCAACTTTTTATATGGAATTATGTATATGTACTCGTACGTGTGACAATTCAATCTTTGTTCTTATCAATGTTATGTTGTTGGTTTTTTTTTCTGTCATATGTATATTTTATTTTTTGGAAAAATATGCATCATGATGACGCCCTAGTTTCATGTTGACGACAATCATACAAAATACTAGAGTACACAGCCCGGCGTCGCACAGGCAACCGAAATCCTTAAACTTGTGTGATCAGTACGATCATGAATAGAAAAGTTGAATTATATTTTTGGTCTTTCATTCTCGCTTCCCCCTGCCGCTTTCTTTTTTTTTGGACAACCGGACAGACACAGAAAAAATTCCAGTGACTTGACAAATGAACAGCAACGTACACCTGGCCTTGTCTTCAGTATTATTGTATTATAGAGTCTTTCAATTTATTCAAAACAATTTGTAGTGCGTTGCACAGCACTTGAAATACTTTTGAAAAAATGAGACGAATCGAATAATTTAATTCAAAAATTGGCATTGTATCCTTAGGGTTTTAACGCAGGCGACCTGATTAATTTAAAAATATGTCTCTAAGCTTTATATGCAACAATTGATTCACCAATTACGCGACAACTGCCCCAAATATCGGATCTAAAACTATCCTATGTCCAAAGCGGGAACCAACTATTCACATACAAAAAATTTCATTGCAATCAGAAGAATGGTATTGCCGCGCATAAGATTCGAACAAACAAACAAACAAAGTTTAATTTTTATATAATAGATATACATACATATTGTGAATCTAAACCATTCTCAGATCCCCTTGAACACACACAAAAAATTTCATCAAAATCGGTCCAGTCGTTTAAGAGAAGTTCAGTGACATACACACTCACAGAAGAATTATATACACAAAATATAGTGTTGATTACTTTTCTTTATATTCAATGGAAAAAAAAAAATATTTATGTTGTTTAATATTCTTTAGCGAAGAGGGACAACAAATATTGTAATTAGATGGAGAAATATGCTAAAGGGTCAGGTCATTCTTATTGCTATGGACTTTGCTGTATATTACACATTGAAAACAATATTGTTTCAAGTTTTATTGAACTTATATGAATAGAAAGCAGCTCAATCCAAAATCCCTAGAACAATCACTTGGACACACACGAGTGCTATATCCTTCCTCAATTTACAAGATCTGTCGCAAAGTAAGCGAGAAAAATTTCTATTTTGACGATTACGATTTTGAAAAGTACATCCTTCCCTGACAATCTCTCAAAACTTCATGACCAATAGACAATTAGAAGCAGAGTTATTGCTTCACAAGTGATAATATCAGTCGAAAAATTAACTTTGGAAAACTTTTAATGAGACTGAGTTTGAATTAATGTGGCAGACTCCATGAGACTCAGTCAGAAAAGTTTCGTGATTACACCAAGTAACATTGAAATTGTGCGTGAATTTATAAAAAAAAAAAATAAATCACAATCTTCGTTGCTATACTTGGCAATGGAATTGAACATATCAAAAGTTCACTTCATAGCATTTTGACCGAAAAATTAGGACTCAGAAAGGTTTGTTCTCAAATTGACTGATGACCAAAAATTGTTCCGAATTGAACATTGCAAGAACTTAATTAAAGAGTCGAAAAAGAACCCAAACATTAAGTACAGCATTGTTATTGGTGACGAAACGTGGTGTTTTCAATATGACCCCGGAAACAAAGCGTCAAAGTGTCGAATGGAATCAACCAAGTGTTTGTACGATTCCAAGGGAATAATCTACGAGGAGTTCGTTCATGTCACAAGATCAAACGATTAATGGGCACGTATTATCTTGAAATGTTTGTTGTCGCGTATTCGCCACGTGAGAAGGGTGGAAATGACAGCTGGCGCCTTTTGCACAATAATGCGCAGGCCTCTGATTTGTACATCTTCGGACAACTACATTTGGGATTGAATGGAAAGCGCTATGCCGATAGTGAGACTATACTCACGTACAAGGAGTTATACTTAAGACGCGTCTACAAAAGCCGTCCAAATACTAATAAATGGCGCTTATTTTTATTGAAAATGTCCAGAAACTTGTGGAACGCTCGTTCATTCATTTTGTGTAGTTAGTTAGAGGCTTGTAGGGTGAAGTTATAAATAAGTATATATGGTTGAATCTAAGGTAGATTATGGAAGGACGATGTATAATGTATAGTATTAGTTATTACATCCAAATTTTTCATAAATAAATATAGTATTAGTTTGAAAGGTGACTTGGATTACACAACCGAAATACAGTATTCAGAATGGTTGGGTCCAATATGTGTTATACAGTGGACAAGAAGTGTAAATGTTAGCTTAGGTTAAGCTGGTGGCAGCTAGTTCTCTTAGGCCATTAAAAGATCTTTTCTGATGCTACAGGGAGGTAGAAAAGTAAGAGAAGCGTGAAATTAGAGGGATAAGGTGAATGCTATGAAAAGAATATAAAGATTTGCCCTTCATCCTGTTGGGGAAGTTGATATTAGAACAGAAGAAGTCTATAAGATTCCATAGAAGATTGCTTGCACTTTATAGGCGTCCTACACTTTTTAGGTTTCCGGACCCAAATGGTACTAAAAGGAACCCTAATACAGAGACTTCGTCGTCCGGCCGTCCGTCCGTGCTCGGGTCATATCTCATGAACCGTAATAGCTAGAGATTTGAAATTTTCACAGAATGTATGTAGTTCTATACGGGTAAGAACAACAAATACTAAAACTAAAATATTTTTTAAAAAATTTAAAGGGGTTCCCATACAAGAAATATTTTGTTTTGTATGGGAGCTATACGATCCAGTGACTCCACGATATCGTTTGTGGCTATGCATTAGAAACTTATATTGTCGAAATTTCAGTTTGATCGGACCACTAGGGAGGGTACCTCCCATACAAACCCACCATTAAAATTCAGGTTCTTATTAGAAAAACTTTTTTGTTTTTTGGACTATTGAACTGAAATGAAATAGACTATAAATTTGTGATATAGGCGCGGGGTACATTTGTTGAAATCAGTCAAATCGGACCACTAGGGGATCTGGTATGGAACCCTCCGTGTACGAGTCTGACTCTCACTTGTTTCTTTTTATTAAAATGATTGATGATGAATGAAACATTTGAATTCTTCTTCTTCTTAAAATTATTATAAATATTTCAAATTTTCTAATATAATAATTTGTGTTTTTTTTTTGTTTTTGTTTTACAGATCCATGCAAAATGTCTAGTCCTGACGATAGAATACATGCGCATGGTAAGTCCTTGAACATGACCAAATTACTTTATTATTATCACTTATAAACAATATAAATTACTTGATTACTTAAGTACTATTACACAAAATATATCATTAACTTATATTGTAATAATGGAAAATTGTTGTGGTGGCATAAAAGTGGATAAATAAATTTCCACTTGATTTAGTAGTTTTCCCATAGTTTCTATTGTATACATACTTCACCAATTTGTGTATGAAATGTATGATGGGTATTATCACTTTAGGACTGCTGTTTGTACTTTAGAATGGATGTTACTTATTTCAAGTGCAATAAATGAGACATTAATAGGCGCCAAGAATGTCAAAGACGGAGTACTAAGAAATTTAACAGTACAGTTGTACAGTATTACTTATTACATATGTATGTACATGTGTACTTACACAGATTGGCGGCAGAGAGTGATGAATGCGTGGAAAGGCAAGAAGGTTCTGTGTTTATTGGTTGGTGGGTGGGTGGTTGGGTGTTTAGGTCTTAATGGTCATGAAAGCAAAGAACAAAATGAAAATGGAAATATGAGAATCTTGGAAAACTTTACTGCGTTTAGTAACTAAATCCCCATCCATCATCTCATTCACCATCATTTGTGGGTATAGCCTCGTAACGAACGAACACAAGGCAGCTGGTGTGGCTTTTCCAAAAATAACTGTAACAAGTATGCGTAAGCACGGCCAGGGCCAGGCTGGGCCAAGAAAGAAGGTGGTGGGAGACCAGGCTAGGAAGGCAGGCAGGCAGGCAGGCAAGCAAGCAATGTTGACTTGCCTAATATCAATTGAGTAGAAATAAGCAGTTTCGAAGGACGAAACACGAACGGTTAGATGAATGGATGGATGGATGGATGGTGTTTGTATATGTAAGAATATACAATGTATTGTAATAGTATATGTATATAACATTGCCAAGGCAAGAAGAAGTAAATGTAGAAGAAACAAATGGCAAACAAACGACTTAAGTATAAGACCAAACGATGAAGAATGAAAAAGGATGGAGGACTGAAGGACTGAAGGACTGGTGAATGAATGGTGGTTGTGGTTCAAAGCAATCAACAACGTTGTTGTCGACAAGGACAACGAGAAACAGCAACAGCAGCGGCAATTTACACAGCCTGGACTGCTGGACGAAGGACGTTGTGTCGACAACAAGTGCAAAATACCACAACAAAAGCAACGCACACAACACAAATGCTTCGTTAACAATAAGGTCTGTGTTGAGGTTGGCTAACATAGATACACATAAATATGTTTCTGTTATGTGTGTATGTGTAAATTAAAAGAAAAAAAAAAAACAAAAAAACAAACAAATAACAAAAAAACATTCGTTTATCGATTTTTGGTTATTTTTAGAAAATTTACTTGCTTTCGAAAACCTTCAGCAGTTGCTAGCAAGCAACATTAAGCAATTTCAATCGAGGCAGACCGGATAACGTTAGCTAAAGTGGGTGGCTAACTGAATGACTGACTGACTGACTGACTGACTGGCTGTCTGATTGTCTAAATGAGTGACTGAATGATTTGACATGTTGATAGGAGAGGGGAGTTTTGATTAGGTAAGTGAGGGCCCATAAAAGAAGCAACAACAATACACAATAATAACACCAACTGATGCCTGACTAAACATATCGAATCAATTATACATGTGTACATTCATTTGTATCTAGATACATACATACATACATATACTCTTACATACATATGAGTAATTAAGTATAGATGTTGGAATATCGATAATTGAGTGGTAAAAGAAAGTGGGTTTTGTATGTAAGTTCATGCGTGTTGATTCCTTTCCCTATACGAACATGTCGACACAACTTAACTTTTCTTGTCCCTTACAATTTACTTGAATGACTCAACTAAAATACAATTGTAAGTAATACATTATGCAATCGAAAATTCGGACACTCGCTTATCCGGACAGCCAGTTGCTTTGCATTCTAGACTATCTAATCTGGACACCACGCTTTTTTTTTTTTTTTTACCTCAAAAATCCGGACACTTGTTTTTTTATAATTTTTGTCTGCTATTTTTAAAACAGGGACTTCCCATTATTTGAACAACGAAAGTCAGTTAGAAAAACGAAAACGGTGATTTCCCCTCTTTCTTTTAAACACGAAATTTATTTCTTTTCTATCGTTTACACTATTATTCTTTGCTTTCGGTCAGTTAATAATACAGGAGTGTAGTAATAAGTAATTGTGGTAAAATATTTAGTGGTTCATTTATATAAATTGCGCATAATGGCACCAATAGTAAAAATGGGCCAAATGCGAGTCAGACTCGTACACGAAGGGTTCCATGCCAGATTGGGGTTTGTATGGGAGGTACCCCTCCTAGTAGGCCGATTTGACTTGATTTGATTTGAATTCAACAAATGTACCGCGCCTAAATCAGAAACTTACAGTGTCTAAATTTCATTTCAATAAACCAAAAAACACAAAAGTTTTTCGAACAAGAACCTGAATCGTATAGCTGCCATACAAACCAAAATGTTCTTTGTATGGGGACCCCTTTAAAATTTGGAAAATATTTTAGTTTAAGTATTTGTTGCTGATGCCCGGATAGAACTACACATTCTGTAAAAACTTCAACTATCTAGCTATTGCGGTTCATGAGATATGACCCGAACACGCACGGACGGACAACGAAGTCTCTGCAATAGGGTTCCTCTTGGTACCCTTTGGGTCCGGAACCCTAATAAAAAAACATACATTTTTAACAATTTAAAAAAAAAAAAATGGAATTTTACAAAAGATAAATAAAGGTACTTCAATGTAGGCAAATCTACAATTTACGACACATAAGACGGCTTGAGAAAACACAAAACTATGCGATTTGCTGAGTATCAATTTATGGAAGATCGCTTGTATAGTTGGGTTATAAATAAAACATAACATAACGCACTAATTTGTCTGCATTTAGTAAAAGAAAAAGCCAAAGTATTATGTGCCGAAATTTATGGGGCAAATGTTGATTTTATGGATAGTAACGGCTGGCTCAAGATATGGATTAAAATTCCTCTATCTGTCTGGCGAAAAATGATCAAACGATTATGCTGCCGTAAGCCCCTTTATTGAAGATGTGCGCGCAAAAATTTTACAGATGAGTATCACATTTTTCCAAGTGTATAATGCGGATGAGACTGCTCCATTTTGGAAGAAGCTGTCAGAAAAAACACTTGCATTGCATAGTGAGAAATCCGCATCTGGAGGAATAGTCGGAAAAGCGAATGAGTAACTATTCTGGTTTGTTCCAATACAATGAGAGAAAATAAACTTAAATTTTTTATGATCGGAAAAGCCAAAAATCCCAAAGCGTTTAAAAAAGCATAACATACCGTTAGAATATTAATAACTATCGTTTAAAAATTGGTTTGAAAAATCATTTAAAAAGAAAAGTAAGAAGTTATTTAAAAGAAAAGGGATTGCACTTCTACTACTTGACAAAGCGACTTGCCTCCCACAATCATTATCAGACATATCGATAATGTTATATGTGTCATGTTTTTGCCACCAAACTGCACGTCGCTTGTTCAATCTATGGATCAAAATGCTATTCGAATTTTTAAAATAAACTACCGTAAAAATTTTTTTATCTTTTCTTTTGTCCAGCTCAACAAATAATTTAATGGACTTTTTAAAAAATGTTTCTTTAAAAGACGTTGCTTTTCTAGCATGAAATGCTTGGGATATTATGGACAATGAAGTACCAGTGTTTTACGTGCTCACCTATCTGTGAAGACTTAAGAACCCGGTGCCAAGCACATGGATTGATAAACGTCAATCAACGTCCCCTTGAATATATATCCGCAGGTCCCAAATTTGAGTCATATTTATTTTGGTAAATATGACTCTCTCCTTGGTGGGGAGCGAGGCCCATCTTAAACCTCTGCTGCTCTCTGGGTCACAGCACCCGGTTGTATAACGGAACTCCACGTCGAGTTATTACTCTACCCGCATTTGGGTATTAAACCACAGCCACCACGATACGGAAACAAGTTCCGTGGGCTCCTGACCACCCGTGGTACCAGAAAATAGCCTCTGGTCAGATTTCGTACCCAAGGTACTACCAATTCGACCTCCAAAACGTTCATGGGTGGGTGGTCCTTATTATGGACAAAAATGTCATTAAGAAATGTTTTAAACAAATATTATATGACGAAGAATGGGATCGGATGATGATTTTCCACTTGACGTGTAACGCCGTAACTCAACAGAAATAGTTGATCTTCTTCTTGAAATTTCTCCAGATGTGTATAATAAAAATGAGGTCTTTGAAATTACAACTGATGATGAGAATGATGAAGAAGAAGTTTAGTCGATTTATATTTTTTTTTTATATCTCGGTAATCCGGAAAATTCGATAACTCGGAACATGATTTATTTTCAACTGTCCGGAATATCGAATATATAATGTATTATATAAATAAAAAAAAAAAATCAATCAGAAAGAAAGGGGGAATGTGAGAATTTGAACAACAGAAGGGAGGAAAATAAAATTTTAATTGAACTACTCTACTGAAATAATAAATTATTTGTATTTATATTTAAATATATTGATTTGTTTACCAGCTTAAAGTTTATTAATAATTTATATGAACAATCAATTATAAATACATTATGTGACCTCATATACAATATATTTATGTACTATGTACATACAATATTATATAATTATAACTGGCTAATATGACTGCATATAATGGGTGTATGAATGTATTACTTTTAAAAGAGATCAGGTTTTGTTAAGATAAGAAAGTACATAAAGTGATCGAATATTAGAAATCGTCATATGTATTGACTCTATAATTGTCTAGGATTTATAAACATAATAGTTTAATCAATTAACACTCATAATGTTCCTCAATCGACTGACAAGATGGGCACTATGACAATCAAAAACACCTAGCGTTCTCGCACCAAGTTAGTCAATTGAAATAGGCAATCACTACTGTTAATCGATTGACCAGAGCGATTGACAAGTGTTCAAACTGCTTACTACTTGGGTGATTGTTAATGTGAATAGGAGGCAATTGGCAAATGTCGAGAAAAATTTAAGAGAAACAATCAATAATAACAAACAAAAAACCCCCTTCACATATAAATACTATGGATAAAAATAAAAGAAAAGAAAATGTCCATCATGGCAACCGTTCACACTCTGGCTATCACCTTTTACCCATAGTAGTGTAAGTCCAGATACTGCCGCTGACACATAGAATAAGACAAGATAGACTGACCTGCTCCTCAAAGGGTGTTTTCACACCCTAGCACTGTGGACCAATTTGTGATAAGTGGTTTCAACTGCTTTTAGCATTATTGTTTGTCACCGACTTCACCACTGGCATGAAAGACTTTTCTAACATAACAAGGTGGCAATCCAGCACGGAGTTGCTAACACATACACATTTATGTATGTATGTACATACATATGTACATTGACAGATGTCACAATGTCAAAACCTTCAAACGATATGTGTTCAAAAATTTCATGAAAATCAAAGTTCTATATATTTTTTCTTTTAACATTGTCTTTTGTTTTAGATGAACTTGATGAATTTTAAGAGATTAACTTTGCTTTTTTAGGGTTCCGGACCCAAAGGATACCAAAAGGAACCCTATTGCAGAGACTTCGCTGTCTGTCCGTCCGTGTTCGGGTCATATCTCATAAACCGCAATAGCTAGAGAGTTGAAATTTTCATAAAAGGTGTAGTTCTATCCGGGTATCAGCAACAAATACAAAAAATAAAATATTTTCGAAAACTTAAAGGGGTCCCCATACAAGAAACATTTTGATTTTTATGGCAGCTATACAATACAGCAGTACGAACTTGAAATTCGGAATGTTGGTTAGAAACCTATAGAGCCGAAATTTCAGTTTGATCGAATTACTAGGAGGGGTACCTCCCATATAAACCCCCATTAAAATTCAGGTTCTTATTAGAAAAACTTTTTAATTTTGTATTTTATCGAGCTGAAATTTAGACACTATAAGTTCTTGACATAGACGCTACACTTCTGTTGGAATCAACCAAATCGACCACCTAGAAGGGATACCTCCCATACAAACCCACCATTAAAATTCAGGTTCTTATTGGAAAAACTTTTTTGTTTTTTGGACTATTGAACTGAAATTTTGACACTATAAGTTTCTAATATAGGCACGGTATATTTTTTTGGAATCAGTAAAATCAAACCCCAATCTGGTACGGAACCCTCCGTGTACGAATCTAACTCGCACTTGGGCCATTTTAAAAATTGAAATCAATAATTCATAAGTAATTAATTCACTTTAGAAGTCCTGGCACGGGTCACAGGAGATTCATACTATATAGATATGTACATACATATGTGGATTTGTGTTATATGATTTTTATTGTAGAACTAGCTGTGCCCACGACTTCGTACACGTGGTATTCGAAATATGTTTTTAATACTTAAGGAAGAAGAGAAAAAAAAAAATCGGCAGTTCACATTTTGGTTTTTGGTACACGACTACCCTGCGACCCTCCCACTTCCCTTATCAACAAACCAAAATTGATCAATAGCCTTAAACAATGAAACACATTGTCTCTTTCTTGTCCCACTTTAAATGAACATAAAATACAAAAACGAAGAGCGCAAAAAGTGCGTACTCAGAGAGGAAAAATACAATAATAACAACAATCAAAGCATTAAAAGTATTATGCTTAGTCTTGCAGTGGTTTTCGAAAAACTTTATACTTAAAAATGTTACATTAAAATTTAAAAACTGAAAAAAATAAATATGTAACTCTTTTTATTAGCATTCATTTGTCATTTAAAAAAAAAAACAATAATATTTAAATCGGCTTAATATAGTCTCTATATCACGACAACAGTGCCACCTATCGGGTCCAACCGAAGTATAAACCATATTGGTGAGCCCATAAGTAAAACAAGAAAAATGTATCAATTTGGTCTAGCCGTTTAGGAGATTAAGAGTCACAAAATTTCGTACACTCGAATTTTATATATAAAGATACCAAACGTTGTGAGTTCAAAATTTCTTGAAAATGCAATTTAAATGACTAGTTGCATTTGGTTTTACGCACTTTCAACATTCTTCTGTCAACATTTTTTTTTATTGTTTTAAATGGACTTAATAAGTTTTAAGAAGGAGGGGGAGTCGACTTCATTTGTAATTAATGGTTCATTAAGGGCAACTGATTAGCGCCATATAATTTCTGTTAAAATATAAAAATCAAAGTTACACAGATTTTGGGGAGGCCTCTTTATATTAACATTTTTTCTTTTATTCTTTCCAATGAGCTTTAAGTTCTTAGACACAAATTTTGTATGAATCTTTGTCCATGAGAGTATTGTGAACTCATCATAGTGGATGTTGTGGGTCTCATGATTTTGGTCATGATTGTACCATGTACCAAAGGCAGCTAGTTGTTAATGTGACATTTGTGTAAGTACTTTGCTATGTCAAGTATTCTGAGATATAAAGTTATTAACAAAATTATTTTGAGGATGCATCAATAATTGGGTATCTTTAAAGCGGAGTTTAAGAACAACCATTATAGCGGTGGTGAGAGTCGAGAGCCTGGTATGTAGTATGCATGTTTATAGTATTTTTCCTTCATTCTTATTATATACACAATAATTCGAATTGTTTAGTTATCCCTGTTCCCATAATTGCTGATCTGATCAAATCTTCTTCATTGTACTTGTTATCTTCTTTAAACACTTTGCTATGCTATCTGTCTGATAATTCGAAGAGCAGATTAGAGTGGATCAAATCTCTATCCTAAATCAACAAAATATGTACTTAGCAAGTACATACATACAAATGTATGTATGTATGTATAATAAATCATGTTTAGGTTAGTTTTAGTTGCCCATTTAAATATCTCAAATTTTTCTAAGCCAAAAGTAAACTATTAATTAAATATTATGTTATGTTATGTTATGTTATGTACCCATGTGTTGGTATGAATATGTATATGTATATGTATTGTATCTGTATGTACATTATTAGATTGTAGAAGTTTTATACATAGGTATGAAGGTATGTAGATAGGAAAAAATTACACTTGTGGTAGTCAGTCAGATTGTCTAAAAGTTGTGTCTTCTTCTTCTCAATGGCGATGGTTATAGACATTTGTTTATTTTCGTTTGTATTTTAAACAAACTTTAAATACCACTAAGTTCTTCTCTTCATTGTACATAGTATATACATATGTACAGATATAGTATACTACATACTTATATATTTATGTAATACAACAAATAGCGACAATTATAATAACAAGCTCTGTTCTGCTCTGTTCTGCTCTGCTCTGCTCAGCTCTCTTACCACCATATAAGGTGGAATGTTTGTTTCTATTTTTAGCTCGTTTTGCTGGAAAATTTTCCCCAGAATTTGAGTTTTTGTTTTTGTTTTTATTTTGTTTCTGTTTTGTTTTGTTTTGTTTGTGTTCTTCATCGTCATTAACATCATCATTATCATCATCGTTGTCGTTATCGTCGTTCTCCTCGTGTTGTGTCATTGTTGTTTTCTTTTATACTCTACTATACTGTTTTTGTTGTCACTTTTTGTGTATTATTTACTTACTGGGTCTTCACGCAAATGTGTATTTGGTGTGAACCACTTACACTTATATACAATACATATTAACATCGCTTAAACTAATGCCATACAAAATAATAATCGGCCAAGTGCGAGTTAGACTCGTACACCGAGGGTTCCGTACCATATTGGGGTTTGTATAAGAGAGATCTCTCTCCCCCCATAGTGGTCCGATTTGGCAGATTCAAAAAAAAATATGCCGCGCCTATATTCAAAACTTATAGTGTCTAAATTTCAGTTCAATAGTCCAAAAAACAAAAAAGTTTTTCTAATAAGAACCTGAATTTTAATGGTGGGTTTTGTATGGGAGGTACCCCCTCTAGTTGCCTGATTTGGTTGATTCCAACAAATGTACCGCGCCTATATCAGAAACTTATAGCGTCTAAATTTCAGTACAATAGTCCAAAAAACAAAAAAGTTTTTCTAATAACAATCTGTATTTTGATAGTGGGTTTGTATGGGAGGTACCCACTCTTGTGGTCCGATGAAACTAAAATTTCGACACTATAAGTTTCTAATGCATAGCCATCAACCAAGCAAAATTCAAGATCGTGGAGTCAATGGATCATATAGCTCCCATACGCTTCGAAATGTTTCTTGTATGGGAAACCTTTTAAATTTTTGAAAATATTTTGGTTTTAGTATTTGTTGTTGTTGCCCGTATAGAACTACACGTTTTGTCTCCAGCTATTATGGTTCATGAGATATGACCCGAGGACGGACGGACGAACAACGAAGTCTCTGTAATTGGCTTTCGTTTGGTATCCTTTGGTTCTGGAACCCTAAAAAAAGTATAAATGCTAAAAATGAAGGCTGACAACAATGCAAAGTCAAGTCTGCCTTATACCGAGGGCTGCCTAAATTGACAAATCTGCTCAAAATTGAAATGTTTGACCAATTTAATTGAAATAACAATTGATGATGGCATTTTGCAATTGTATGTTTTAATTCAACTGGCAGTTGTGAATACGAAAACAGCTGATTCACACTGAAGAGACAGACGATTAACACAGTCAAAAATCAAAACAGGTCGTTCACTAATGTGTGTGTGTGTGTGTGTGTGTGTATTCTCTTTACACGTTAATGTGAAGATCCTCTATATTTTTTACTTTTCATTAGATAGATTTAGCTGGGTTTGGTAGTTTGTTAGATAGGTTATACTACTTTAGTACATTGGTTGGTTGGTTGGTTGGTGAGGGAGGAGGTTAGGTCTGGGAGCAATTGATTGTTGGTTAAAGGTGCTGCCGCTTTAATGCTTTTATATTTTGATGTGTGTGTGTTCTTGTTATTCTTTTTTTTTGCTTTGGCAGATAGATAGACAAACAGACACAGAGACTGACTGGTAGATACACATACATATCCACATACATACAATGAGTATGAACTTATATAGAGTGAGATACATAAGTATGTACATAGATACATAGATGGATTTGTCATTTGTTCCATTGTCAATTTAACGAAAAATGTCATTATTTGCTATGTGCGAGAAAAATTGGCTTATTAGATCACATGAAATGTTTATACAATATAAATCATCATAGTATAACGAATATTTCTGCATTTCTGTTAACTCAAAAAATCATATATAAAATTTCATTGCAATCAGCCAATTAACAGTTTGGCCGCGTATGCGTATAAGACTCGAACAAACAAACACAATAATTTTTATCTGCATATTAGATGTAAGTAATTGCAATATTAATTTTCCAGAGGTTACTACAAAATCCATTCATTATCACCCGATTTCATTATTTCATTTTGTGTTTTTTTAAGATCAAAATCTTTGATCATTCAATGGAGTTTTAGGAGGATTAATCAATTGGGGGCATGAAAAAAGTTCTGAGATTTATTTTCCTCATACAAAATTATTAATTATGACAGAGATAAATAAACCTCACCCTCACCTCTATGTCTGTTGCCGTACCCTGCCTGCCCTTCTTCTCTTTGTATAATCTTCCTACACCTTTTGCTGCTGTTATATGTTGTTGTACATACAATATTTCTAATTATTGTCTCTGTGTCGTTGTGTTGTTCTCCTTCTCTCATTATGTATTAACTATTTTTAATTTATTATTGCTTCTTCTCTTCGTAGTCATTACGTTTTAATACAACCGTTACATTTCATTGTTCTTTTGTTATTCTTTGTTTATATTTTTTTTTTCTTTTTTATGTGCACGTGCACATGTTTACTATTGTATAAATGTATGTATGTATGTGCATCTCTTTTGTACTTAAGCGTGCTTACTCTTTTGCCCATCAACACTAACTTTTAGTATATTGCACACTTCCACCGCTGGCCGCTGAAAACTTGAAATTAAAGCTGCCCATAGACGTACGAAAATATTATTGATCAATTCATGTATTAGTACATACAGTTGAATTGATGATTATTTGTAGATAAAATTAAAAGGTTGTGTACAATAAATAGATTTTGGTCCGGTAAGAGAACTTTAACAAATCAGAAATAGGGAAAAAATCCAGTTTAACTACTATTAGTCAGGTCCATAGAATGAGTTCTTTTAAGTCTGCATTGTGTGGAGTCCGTGTTGAGAAGTTTGTATGCCAGAAGGTTTGGTTTCTGAAGCGGATGACTTCTTCCATGACCATAGGCATATGTATTGGGAGTACAAATTAATACCATCTCTAAAAAATGAGTCCTCTCTGGCCTCGATGCAATCATTGAGCCATTTTTCGATTTCTTCAAATGACCCGAACCGGTGACCCTCAAATCGTTTTGGATGCTTCGATAAAGGCAGTTTTCGGAAGGAGCAAGGTCTGGAGAATACGACGGGTGGGGGAAGACCTCCCATTTCAGCGTTTCCAGGTAACCTGGGGCCGAGCGTTGTCATGTTGCAAAAACACCTTGTCATGCATTTCGGCCGTTTCTAGCCGTTTTTCACGTTCCGCATTAATGGTTTCGTTTGGTTTTAGTAGTTCATAATAGAACACACCCGTCTGGTCCCACCATATGCATGACCTTTGAATCGTGGATGTTTTGCTTTGGCATCGATGTAGACGATGATGGAACGGGTTCACCAGGCTTGACATAGTATTTTTTCTTCTTGGGGTTATCGTAGTATATCCATTTTTCATCTCCAGTCATGACCCGGTGCAAAAATCCCTTCCTTTGATGTCTTTCAAGAAGCAGTTGCGAAGCGAAAAATCGCCTTTCGACATCTCTAGGCTTCAACTCGTACGGCACCCAATATCCTTGCTTTTGAATAAATCCTAATTGTTTTAACCGAACGGAAATTGCTTGCTTAGTCACTCCCAACGATTCTGCGAGTTCAGCTTGCGATTCCCCATCTTCAAACTTTTTGGGTTGGCCAGGACGCTCTTTGTCTTCAACACTAAAATCACCACTTTTGAAGCGTCGAAACCACTCTCTGCATGACTTATCGGTCGGAGCAGATTCACCATAAACTTCCTCAAGCATTCGATGGGCTTAAGCTGCACTTTTCTTCCCATTAAAAATAAAATCAAAACTTCCCGCAAATGCTGTTTATTTAACACAAATTCGGACATTTTCGAAGAGGCAAAAAATAGTGTTGTTGTCAGAAACAGACGCTAATATATACTAATTACCACCAATATGTATGTATGTATGTATGTACAATTGTAGATCATCGTTGCGAATATACCATGGCACGCACACCAGTGAGTTTTGATACCTTTGTATAATGTTTACATTGGATTCAATTGCAGTTTCCTAAACTGTCCAAACTGGCTTCAGTATGAATTTGAATTTGTACTAAGTACTTTCTTTTAGCGAGCATATGATGTCTCCATGTCTAAAGTTTTTTATTCAAATTTATGCCGAGATATTTAATACTATCCATCATTGGTATCACTACACCTTTGAAACGGAATGAGGAGCTAAATTAAGTACGTTTACGTAACGAAAAAACCGTGTATGCTGACTTTTCAGTGTTTGCCACTATGTTCCACTTACCACACATCCAGTCGTCGATGCGTCGAAGCTGTTGTTTTAATAGCTGATTAGTACTGCTGATACCTGATGAACTGATAATAATATAATTTCCTTTAGCTTAGCTTATACCTTTGGTATAAAATTAGAGAACTAAATTTTTCCGATATTTAGAGATTGGTTCGAGTTTGCAGTATTTGCAGAATTTTATACAAATTTTGAAGTTGACAAAAATTCCAGAGGTACGAATATTTCTTGTCCTCTATGTGAGAGACTACAGAATCCATTTTAAAATATAATACATAAATTATTGCATAACCATTATTCAATCTCATTCATAAATAGCCCCAATATATTTATGCAATGCAATAAACTTAGATCAATCAATGTCAATATCTTCTTTAGCCAGTGACACACGGAAAGGTCTCTTCGTACACACTCATTACTCTTCCTAGAAGCTTCGATTGAAAGCGTTGGATTATTTCTATTGTAATCCATAATTGGTTGCTGTATGTCCATTGTTGTGCAATAGGACATTGTTGTGCAATTGCGCAAGCTGATGAAGCCCCCCAGTTCATTTACTACTTTTACAGTACAAGATAGATTAGATAACTTACTTTATAATTTTAAGAGTAATAGCGACAAAGGTCTTCAGCTCTAAATTTATTTATATTAAATTAAAGTAAATTAAAATTAAAGTAATAAGGTACATTTTATTTTATTTTATTTTTTATTTTTATTTTTTTTGTAATTAAATTTAAACTTATATATTATTCATTTTATTTGTACTACATGTGTGTTTTGTGATACAGATTAGTGTTTTTGAGAAATGTGATATTGTTTGCTTTAAGATGTCGCTAAAAGATGTAAAGTTCTTGTAGTGATAAATATTTAAGGAATTGGGAAATCTGTGTTGTTGGAATACGAGACAATTTAAGTAAGAGGAGATGTGTGTTATGGTTAGGATTGTATTGCAGTTTGTGTAGGTTGATGGCGGGGTTTTGTTAATGATAAAGCTGTGTAATCCACAGTTTCGGTGTGTACCACCAATCTTAGTTTCATCAATTTTTATGTGTCGGTACGTGTGTGATATAATATGTATTAGAATTGAAATTGTTTATTCTTGTTTTTTGTGGTGTTTATGTTTTTGGTGTTTGAGTGAGGTTTTACTTCATATTGATTGCATCTTTGTATTTTTTAATGTGGTGGTGAGTCAGATGTCAGATGTTGTTACTGATATCAGAAAGGCTTTCTTATTGTAAGGGGGAACTTGTATGCATTTCTGGCAGTTTCATCTGTTAATTCACATTACCTGTAATTTTGCAATGTCCGGGGGACCCATACCAGTAATATTTTATTATTTTCCTGATGGATAAGGCATAATAATTTTGGCTTTTTTTTTTTATATTTTCTATTGCTTGTAAAAAGGAGAGAAAATCTGGCGTAGGAGCTTGCCATAAATATAGTCGAAATTTCAGCTGGTTAGTAGCTCATATGTTAAAATTTCTGTTTCACTTGTTGAACTGTATGATACTCCGTCAAGACACTTAGACTAGACCCTACATTGTAAAGAAACATGTGCTAGTTCATAGAGTTCTTGAGATCTTTGAACTTTTGTTGTTGGTAGAGTTCCGGCGTGGTATCTTCTTTCAGAGAGGTTTGAGGTTTCACTTATCTTTATGTCTCTTCCACAACTATTCTTATACATTTGCTGACACTTCTTTATTTCTTTCATTCCTTTTATACTTATGGACACTAACACTACACTTGATTTAGATTATTTATTCTATTAAGACGACTCCTCTTCACTATCAATCAATTGCTCATAACTAATGGTGGAGCTGAATGTGGAGCAGATTGAATACAGTTAATGTTGCTTGTTATGTAACATACAATACATTAAATAATTTGTTTGACCTCCCCGAATAATATTGTATTGTTTGTTATATTTTACGTCTACTGTCCGCTTTATTATGTTGCTTCTTTTATTTGTTCATATATGCAAAAGTGTCATTCAGCTAATGAGTATTGTGCATGTGTGTGTGTGTGTGTGTGTGTGTGTGTGTGTGTCATATGCAGCTTTTTCCTCTTCCTATATTTCTTCTATTCTATTTTATACTATACTACACACGTGTGTGAGTGACTTTTGCTTTTTTGTTCTTCTTTGTTGGTTTTGTTGTTGGCTTATTGGTTTCTATGTCAACGGGAAAAACACGATGACAACGACGACGAAAAACTAAATAATTGACCTTGAGACTGGGTTGCTGTTTTTTGTTTTCTCACATTTTCTCGTTTCCCGTTTATATATATATTTCTCTTTTTTTTTTTGGGTCTTTTTTTTCAGTTTTCTATATGCGTGATTTTGTTTTTATCATTTTCTTGTTGCTGCTACTGTGGATGCTGCAAATGCATTTGTGGGTGAGGGCGATAAGTTACTTCAAAAGTGTATAAAGAGAGAGAGAGAGAGAGAGAGAGAGAGATTGGCGAGAGAGAGAGTGAAAATTGTGTAAAGAGCAGAAGAATTGTATTGGCAAAACATCTCACTTGTTGTTGCTCTCTTATTATTATTACAATATTATTATTATGTATTTTCATTTCGTTGTTGTTGTTGTTGTTGTTGTGCTCCACTTGCAGATAAAACAGCTGATTTCATATGATGATATAAAGAAAAACGGATGTGGAAAAAACGAAACGAGAAATGGGTGTGGTGGGAAACGAAGATGAATGAAGTTAAATTACATTTAAAAAAAATCGGCCAAGTACGAGTCAGACTCGTATACGGACGGTTCCGTACCAGATTGGGTTCTTCCGATTGATGTGAAAAACTTATGGTGTCTAAATTTCAGTTCAATAATGAAAAAAATAAAAAAGTATATCTAATAAGAATCTGAATTTTAATGGTTGGTTTGTATGGGAGGTACCTTCATATAGTGGTCCTATCAAATTTCGAAACTATAATTTTGAAATCCACTTTCACTAACCATACAAATTTCAAGATCGTGGGGTTAATGGATCGTATAGCTCCCATACATACCAAAATGTTGTTACTTTTAAATTTTTGAATATATTTGTACCTGTTGCCCGGATAGAACTACATATTGTGTGAAAATTTCAACTCTCTAGATCTAACGGTTCATGAGATATGACCGAAGGACGGACAAGGAAGTCTTAGTTTGGTACCCTTTGGGTCCGGAACCCTAACAACGAAAAAGAGTTGATAGTCAGTTGTTGTGCCCTAAATTGTTGCTATTGCTGATGATGATACTTTCTTCGTTCATTTGTTCCTCCACCCTTTTTCTGTGTATATACAATGCATACATATGTAAGTGTATTATTTTTCGCATGTGATTAATTCTCACGCGGCTAAATAATAGATTTATTTTTTTTTTGTTTTTTTTTTTACTTTCTTTCTTTGCTTGCATACACCTGCATAATGTTGTTTTGTTGCTGTGACAATTGCAATTTTCACTTTGTTGCGTTTGTTTAATTTTAGTGCAGAATGTGTTTATTTTTTGTTTTTTTTTGTTTTTTTTTTTGTAGATTTTCTCTATTAGAAATTTTCATAAAATTAATTTTTGTTTTTCTCATTCGACGATTATAATGAGATGAATGAAGAATGTCAGGAGCATTTGCATGCATCATCTTACTAATTTAACTTATTTTATCCTATATCACTTTACCTTCAATTAAATTCAACATATCCTAAGTAGTCACTCACTCACTCATTTAACTAACTAAACACTCATTTCACCTCACCTCACCTCACTTAAACACACTTCACCTCACTTCACCTCACTTAAACACACTTCACCTTAGCTCGCGTCAACACAACTCACGTCACCTTATTTTTTTTTTTTTTTTTCATTTCATTCGTGCTAAAAGGCGCGTCGTCGTTGACGCCGTTGTCGTTTGCATTGTGGATGCTTGTATTGGGATGTCGCTCGTGTTTTGTGGGTGTAAAATGTGAATGCTACATGGTTGTGATTGAGATTGGGATGGTGTAGTGTGTTTATAGTGTGCACAGCGTGTGTCCGTGTTGTGTATTTCAGTAGAGTGGGTGGGGTGTGTACAAATAAAAAAGCAATTATGCTATTTTTATAAATAAACGTTTGTTTTTGATTTATTTTCTTCTCTTGTTCTGCCACTGCCACATTGCACTTGCTGACTATCCTCCCGTTGCTGTTGGTTACTTCTGCATTTGACAATAATCTTTGTGCAAATGTCTTTCTTCTTCTACTTCTTTTGTTATACTGCTCATGGCAGGGTTTCTTTAACTATTGTCGATGGACCCATATTTTGTCATTGCTGCGTCATTTGTGACATGACATTTATCTATTTATATCCTCCAACTTGTCAGCATTAAAATTAACTGCATCAAATCTTTGCGCAAATGTCTTTATTCTTCTTCTTCTTCTTCTTCTTCTTCTTTTACTACACTGCTCATGACAGAGTTTCTAAAACTGTTGCCCATGGACCTTTCTTTTGTCATTTCTGGGTCATTTGTGACGTGACATTTACGTATTTACAAACCCCCATCCCCCAACTTGTCAGTATTAATATTAACTGCTTCAAATCTTTGCGCAAATGTCTTTCATTTTCTTCTTCTTCTTTTACTATACTGCTCGTAGCAGATTTTCTTAAACTGTTTTCCATGGACCTTTCTTTTGTCATTGCTGGGTCATTTGTGACGTAGCATTGACGTATTTAAATCCCCCAACTTGCGTCAAATGCTCAAACATGTACTTTATCCTTAGGACAAATGCGTCAACGGCTCAAACATGTACTTCTTTATCCTTAGGACAAATGCGTCAACGGCTGTGCAGCCCTCTTCGACAACAATCTACTTTGGTTTAGTTTTGGTAAGGGCAGGATATAGTTAATTTGTCACTGTATTTATTTTTACGGGATATGATTTCTGTTCGTCGCCCCTTAAAACATTTGCCCCAGTTGCTTCATGCAAAGAGATTTAAGAACCACTGACTTACGTGTTTTGTTCTATGTACTTCATTCCATCCTCTAATTTCTCCCGTCCATCATTTCTTGATGCTTGCTCACTTGTTCATTTGCTTTGTTGCAGTCGTTGTTGTTGATGCTATTGTTGTTGTTGTTGTTGTTGTTGTTTCTAAATATACTCGATAGCCATGCACGATTTATAAACGTTGGGCTAAATATAGACCAGCAGGTCACGGCCTACACACACAAGCGAAGAAAAAAGTGTTGAAATAAATATATGCAAGAGTGTGTGGAAGTGTTCTATATATATATCTATATATGTGAATGTGTTTGTGTGTGTATTTGTATTGGCATTCCATACTCATAGTCCGCAATTGACAGTTAGCACCTTGCAACAACCGTCACATATGTTTGTATATCTTGGTGTGAGTGTGTGTGTGTGTGTGGGTGTTTTTGTGTATGAATGCATTCAATTAGTAATACCGTTAATTACAACAAATTTGCATAAACCAAAAGATAAACAAATGACAATATCAAACGTATTCTTTCTTATTTATTATTATTTAATCAACATGAAAAAGAAAAAAAAAAAAAAACTATTACACTGGGAAAGGGAAGCAAAGGGAAGGGCGAGTCACTAGGCACTACGACCGTGTGTCCACAATGGGAAGATTATATTGATGATTTACACTGAACGACAATCTATAAATAATTCTAAATCGATGTCCAACTTTTTGTTCTAAAGATGATAGAAGGGAAAGTTCATGTAAATGTCATCATCTGTGAGTCATAATTCGCATAGGATTTTATACACATTGGTAGGATATGATGAGCCTTTCTATTTCCATTCAGAATGTATTTTCCAATGTACTTGAATCATTTATGCATCAGAATTGCTACATTGTTTCTGTTGTTATCCGGTGAAGTGATGTCTCCGGGTATGAAGTATGATGAACGTGGATTGAGTTATAGACATGAAGAGTCAAGCAATAGCAAACTAGAACCCCTAGAAAACGTTTTTTAGCCGAAATATATATATATATGGAAGCTATACGATCCAGCAATCCTAGGGTCTTGAAATTAACATTGTTAGTGGGCATGGATCAGAGATTTATAGTGTCTAAATTTAATTTCGTTAGTAAAAAAAAAAACAAGAAAGTTTTACTAATAAGAACATGAATTTGAATTTGGGTTTGTATGGGAGGCAGGCACCCTTCCTATTGATCCGACGAATGTGTACAGTGTCTAGTAAAAAGAAAAAGAGAGGAATTTCATTTAGATGACTATATTATGAAATATTCTCACTAAGTAAATCCAACTTCAAGTGGGGCGGAAGAGATGTGGTTCGAAGGAAGAATTTGTTCAACACATTTCCAAGGATTATGTAGAATCTTTTGTCTCTGAAGCAAAGAAAAATACTGTAAACACTTTTTTTTTTTTTTTACATAAATGGACAAAAATAAACCGCCGACTTAACGACTATAAATAATTGAATTGAAAAAGACTAGAGATTGACAGATGGCTTATAACGTAAATAATAATTTGCAAGGAAATGTTTTGGTAGATCAGAAACAGAGCGTACGTCCTCAGCCTCCTCCTGACGGTGTTTATGGCAAGAGCAGATGCTAATTTGTTGAGTGAGTTTTTAGCCTTTTATTATACCGTCTTGTGTGAAGGTTGATCTGCTCACGGATTGAGAGGATATGACAAAGAGCAAATACTATCAGACGGAAGGCAGAGTTCTTCATCTTCTGGATGAGATAGACATTTGACTTGGCAGCTGTGCCCCATAGGGGAAAACCATATGTCCAGGACGGGACAACTAGGCTAAGTTGACAACTGGACAAGTTGCAGCAGTTTTGACAATGTGCTTGCGCCTGATATATCTTCGGTCCAAGATCATGCCTATGTAGCTGGCTGAGAGACGAATATTTTTTGTCTATCGAATTGCGGAGTGAGCATTATTTTATTGCTATATCATATATTGCTCCTAAAGATTGGGGGAAGGACAGGAATTGGTAATTGCGTCATTGCGGCCTTAATTGGCTTTTAATTCTATTAAATCGCTTCCAATTTTCAAATTTCATGACATTTTTCATAATCGTTACTTGATTGAAGTAACCCTGAATGAAGTTTATACAAAATTACAATTGACCTTTAGTGCACAATTTACATTTTCCATAATTTATTCATACTTTCTTTTCCTATGTCAAGTGTCTCATTTATCCTGTCATCCTTTCTACAGTAGAGTAGTATTAGTATAATTCTTTCATGCAATTACAAAATTCGCATTCTAACTTTTAGTGAGTGCTGTATTAATTATTTAAAATGCAATTTTCTCTTCAGCTTGAACACAAATCAATTGAAATGCAATTATAAGTATGTATGTGATATAAAAGACCAAAGAGATACAATACCTATATGTAGATAGATAGGTATATTGTATTGTGCTCGTATCTGTATAGTAAATATAAAGAAACTCACTCGTATTTATTAAATATTTATAAAGTGCATTTGAAGGGTAATTATAATAATAGTCACTAACATTTCTCTTGCACTGAACAATACTAATCAATTCAGTTGAATACAATATGATTGACAGAATGCGTCATTCATAAATTGCTTTAGCCACCTTCATCACCTTTATTGTCATTGCCATGGCCAACACCATCATCAATTGCCAACACGAGACCAAACCCTCTCCAACCCCAATCGAACCCGATTCAAATTGAATTGAACTGAACTGAACCAAACTGAATCTCTAAAACCCACATATTTTCTCCCTTTCAGAAACACTCCACTTATTGACGTACATATATATACAATTGTAGTTCTAAATATATATCAGATGATGACGTTAATTCATTTATTCATTTAGTCGTCAATCCACCCGTCAATGACTGATTTAGATTTAGATTGAGATTTTCTTTGCTGCTGACATTTATTGTAATAATAAACTTGAACAAGTTTAACTAAAAATAGTCAAAGACTCTATTGCATGTACATATATATATATACATATATATATATATACATATATATATATATATATATACACTACCACCCAAAGTATATACACACCACATCATTCCTTCTTCTTCTGTACCTGTTCAGGAATAGAGAATATGTTTTTGTAATTTTTTATTTATTTATTTATTTTTTTTTTTTTTTTTTATTATTCTTAATGTCAAATTTCGGTTAGACATATGTATGTATGTATGTATGTACATATAATCACAAATCATAATCAGATCACATGGACTACTCTTATCGTGCTTTGAAAGGTTGTTTTAAATTTGATTTTGTTTCTTTAGTTGCAAATTCAAATTCAAATACTGGTCTACTCCATATGGGTCTTCATATAAACCGGTTCGCAGTTGTCCTTCTAAAATTGAAAACAAAACTATTTAGTCGATCCATCTCAATCTTGGTCTGAATGGCTTGGCATCTAGTACAACTTTTTTCTGCACTCTCCAAGTATTCATTCTCATTTGATGGCCATCTACCCCATCTACCCATCTTATTCAGTATAATACTTTCGGCCTTTATAAGTTTTGTTATAGTTCGTCGTTTCGTTTTATACGCCATTCACCATGAGAATCTTTAACTGCTCCAAAAATTGTTCTTAGTATTTTCCTTTCAAATTTTGCTTTGTCTTTTTCACTCAGTGTCCATGTTTCAGACACGTTATATTGAATAAGACTGGCCTGACGACGGTTTTATGAAGTTTTGATGTGAAAAGCTTTATGAGTGATGCGTATGACCTATTGACTGCTTGAATTGTTTTATCAATTATGATGATGATATGCTTGTAGAGTTTTCGTTACTCAATTTAAAGAATGAGTAGGTCAACATATTTACCATTTCAAAATTATAATTACCAATTTGTATTTTTTGTTTGTTGTTCGACATAATCATATATGTATTTAATTCTATCTTCATTGATTGATTAAGTCCGATTCTGCCAGATTATTCTTCAATATAACCAAAAAAAAAAAAAAAAAAAACAATAACATTGAGATACTGCAAGGATCAGTCACGTTTATTGCCACGTGATCCTTGCTACGTCAGCAATTTTCAACTTCAATCAAGACCTCAAATTACCATTTATTAACCCTATCACCCCTGCTGGGATAAAATGTTTCAACGTCAGAACGTCAGTTTTTTTTTTTTTTCTTTACTTATTTTCATATGTAAAGCATCCCTATAAAGTTTGAAGTATATAATGCTTACAATGTCAATCAAAAACATGCACATGCGTAGCGTCGATGAGTCAATTGTGTGCGGTGTTGTAATGATAATAATTCGAAGACATTTTTCATTCTTTGTCGGAATTTCTTTGAATACAGTCATAATTTTTTGTGCTCTTGTAAGAAATGTTTGGATATTATAGAAGTGAAATGATGTGGTGGCATCTTATGAATCACGGAAGAAGACAAACAAATAGTAAGTTTTTTAACAAATTCTTTTAAAACGGGATGTAGTTTCTTCCTAAGAAGGTTTTTGAGTGCGATTTATTGTCCCAAAATAGCGTTACAAATACATTTTTTTTTATAGTGTTTCTTATCAACATTTTTTTTTTTTTTTATATATTGGAACATAATGTCCCACCGAAAAATCTTATTGTGATTATGTATTTATCTCATGAACCGTAATATGTAAAAAGTTGAAATTTTCACAGAATGTTTAGTTCTATCCGGGCAATAGTATCAAATAATAAAACTAAAATTTGTTTAAAAATTAAAACTCAGGCTGTTATTAGAAATTTTTTTTTGTTTTTTTTTTTCTCTATTGAACTGAAATTTAGACGATATAAATGTTTGTTATATAGTGCAAAGGTATCAGTCTGTGACTCTACGTTTAATACCACGTGATCCTTGCAACGTCAGCAATTTCCAACTTCAATAAGGACCTCAAATTACCATTTATTAACCCCATCGTCCCGGCTGGAACAAAATGTATCAACGTCATAAAAAGCACCCAAATAAAGTTTGAAGTATATAAAGCTTATAACGTCAATGAAAATCATGCACATGCGTAGCGTCGATGAGTCAATTGTGTGCGGTGTTGTAATGATAATAATTCGAAGACATTTTTCATTCTTTGTCGGAATTTCTTTGAATACAGTCATAATTTTTTGTGGTCTTGTAAGAAATGTTTGGATATTATAGAAGTGAAATGATGTGGTGGCATCTTTTGAATCACGGAAGAAGGCAAACAAATAGTAAGTTTTTTAACAAATTCTTTTGAAACGGGATTATCCCAATAAGTTTTTTATGTGGGATTTATTGTGACTAATACAATTTTTATAGTGTTTCTTATCAACATTTGTTTTTTTTTAAGTTTTTTGTTTTCTATATTGGAACATAATATCCCACCGAAAAACCTTATTGGGATTATATATCCCAGGATAACGATTAGATTTAAGGACTTCAAAAGAGTCTCAAATAACTTAAAATTTTCCCTTTTGAGGGTTTCGGGCCCAAAGGGTCCGTCCGTCATCGGGCTATATCTCATGAACCGTAATATGTAAAAAGTTGAAATTTTCACAGAATGTTTAGTTCTATCCGGGCAATAGCAACAAATAATAAAACTAAAATATATTTAAAAATTTAAATTACTTACAAACCCACATTTGGTACGGCACCCTTGGTGTGGGAATCTGATTCGCACTTTTTTAATATCCGCTGTCAAAACGGAAAAAACCCCGTAAGTTTCGAGAAAAACCTCAGGGTTTAAAGGGTTATGAATGAAATAAAA
Source organism: Amiota minor (assembly GCA_037043295.1). NCBI lineage: Eukaryota > Metazoa > Arthropoda > Insecta > Diptera > Drosophilidae > Amiota > Amiota minor. The sequence continues at coordinate 2,005,689 of JBAMAW010002154.1, forward strand.
TAAAAAAAAAAAAATGACAAACAGGGACCTCAACAAACTGCTTAAAATTAAAAAAAAATTAAAATTACCCAGTACTAGATGTTAGGCTTAATTGTTTAGGTTTAATTTATCATCTTCCACGTTGATTATAAATTAGTTTTTAAGTTACAAATTTGTTTAGATTTATATTAGTTGAGCCGTCTGGAGACATACAAACCCTGTGATGTAAAATGTAATTACCAAAATTTATTTTTCTAAAATAAATAATAATCTATACATATCTATCTATATACAATATTATAAAACAAAGTCTCCTCGCCGCGTCTGTCTGTGTGAAAGCGAAAAACTCAAAAACTACCGAACGTATTTTCACACGGTTTTCACCAATGGATGAAGTGATTCATCAGGAAGGTTTTAGGTGTAGAAGTCATTAGATTTTGTGCAAATTGGCTGAAATATAGCGATGACCAAGTGTCTATAATGTCATAGATATCAAAAAACCGTGCTAAAATTTTCAAGGTGATGTGGTGAAGCAGTTCACAGCAAAATTTTTTCGGACATCTTTGATGAAATGTACATAGCTATATTAGGAGCCGGTAGATGTCATTTTTTTGTGAATGGTATTAATTTTATATTTATGGCTGTTTGTAGCATTTAGAGTTTTTCAACCCAAATTGCTCCGCCAAATCACGTTTCATTTATTCAAGGGAAAGAACTGAATTAATATGAGTGTGAAAGATAACAGCAGTGATTACAAAAATCTCTCACTAACATCACGTCGGGGGGCTGAGCAATGTACGCCACCCAACACTAGTAGAATCTAGTGTTTCTATCAAGTTTGGTGTGGATCGAACCACTAAGATATATATTTGATTGGTATCCTTTCAAATCAATGATTCCTCAAAAAAAGCGAAAATTGGAAAAAAAAAAAAGACATCTAAAGCAAGACAACCAAGTGAAAATAGAGCTGCAGAAATCCCTGAGCAACGAGAACATACAAAAAGCCCATAAAGTCTGCGTTCACCTAACAAATTTTTTATGTTATTTTATGTTAATATATAATTCATATAATTTTTTTTTTTGCATAAATTTATTCTTTACATTCTTAAGTATGAAAAATAAAACAAAAATTTAGATTTTTCCGTTCATTTTTGAGATAACGGGATCTAAGTCTAGCAACAAGTAAATAAAGGCGTTTTAAGCTATTTTGGAACATTATACAAAAGCCAAAGTCTAACGATCTCCGTAGTATGCTTCGGATCGTTATCCTGTTGGAACCAAAACGTCGTAGATTAGCCAAGTTTATCAGCACTTTATTTGAAATTGTGTTTCAAAATGTGTAAATATCCCCATTTATTCATTTCCGATTCAATAAATTCCAGCTGGTCCACACGACTAGGCCCCATGCACCCCCAAACCAAAATTCCACCACCGCCGTGTTTAACTGTGCAAACAAGATTTTGCTTCGCCAGTGCTTTTCCTGATTTGCGTCACACAATTTGACGATCTTTTATGCCGAAAATACAGAATTTGCTCTCATCCGAAAATATGACTTGTTTCCGGAATTCCGGTGGCTTATTTATATAATTATGAGCAAACTCAATGCGCCTTCGTCTGTTCACAAGTGAAATGTACGGCCATGATATCCTTCTCTACGTAAAATTTTTCTTGCAGTTTCGGTACAATTTTTTTATTTTTTTTAACATTTCCTTTACGTTATCAACAATTTTTGTTGAGGTAATTCGAGGGTTAACCTTTGCAATGGTCCTTTTTGTGCGTTCTTCCCGGACTGATAACTTTTTTGGACGCCCTGACCGCGGCTTAGACGTAAAAATTCCGGTTCCTTTGAAATTATTTACTACGCGCTGGACGGAGGAATACGTTCTTTTAATAGTTTGTCCAATTTTTCTAAGGCTTTTCCCATCATTCCATAAATCAATAATTATTATTTTCTCAGAAACACTAATTTCTTTGCCTTTGGTTTCTATATTTAAATATTCTTAATACTTTTAAATAAATTGTGCCACAGAGCTCTTTTAGTTAGGTTAACGCAGACTTTATGGGTTATGTGTGGACTTGAACAAAACCGAAAGAGAGCCCTAACATCAAGATCTGTAGAAGCACCAATCAATGCTGGGGCACCAGAAAATCTAGTTATATGCAAGTTAGATAGGATAGAAGTGTTGCTCGCAACTGGGGCAGGTTGAATCTGTTGAGACTTACTAACATCAAGATCTGTAGAAGCACCAATCAATGCTGGGGCACCAGAAAATCTAGTTATATGCAAGTTAGATAGGATAGAAGTGTTGCTCGCAACTGGGGCATTATGATGCCTGGCCTGGACTTCATGGTGCTTCAGAGTCACAGAGTCTTTACTTTTACTTTTTACAAAATATTGATTTTTTAATCAAATCTTAACGTTAATGAGTTTTCATGTTCCGCAATATTTCCATTTATTTGGTCTTCACTGTTATATTTTTTGAGTATTTTGAAAATTAAATACACAAAAAATATAATAATAAAAAACAACAAAATACTAACGACGTATTTATTTTTAAATCATATTATAGACTGATAAGAAATGTCGTAGTCGAAGACGACGAACGAATCGTTATCACTACAAAAATTTCTATTTTAAATTTATATGTATTATACTTATTATATATATTCACTTACTATACTCGTACATATATATTTGTACATATGAAGAGTACATTTTGTGTATGTACATCTGTCATTTGTACTTATTTATATCAATATTTATTCACTTTAAGTGGGTATGAGTTTCTTTTCTTTTTTTTTTTTTTTTTTTTTGATTTGTGTTACCACGTAATAAATCTATTTACTAATTATTTGTTGTATTAATTTACAGATTTACCGCCAGATGCCGGAAATGATGAAAGACTACTAATGCTTTCGCTTGAATTTAGAGCTCAACCAGCTGACATAGATCAGCAAATATTGGAGGTATGTTAAGAAATAAATAATCTTACATATGAATATATAATTGTATACATATATATAGTTTGGGGATTAAAGATGAGAAACTTTTGGATGTTGTTTCTAACCAACAAGGATAAGATTTAAATGGAAAAATGATAAAGTAGCTGATCGAAGAAATTAAGAAATCGATGAAGAGAAAGAAAAATCGCCCAAATGCGAGTCAGACTCGTACACGGAGGGTTTCGTACCGGAGGTACTCTCCCTAGTGGTCCGATTTTACTGATTCCAACCAAATGTACTGCGTCTTTATTAAATATTATACTTATTATGTCTAAATTTTTGTGTTCAATAGTGAAAAACAAAAAAGTTTGTCGAATAAGAACTTGAATTTCAATGGTGGGTTTATATGGGAGATACCCTCCCTAGTAGGCCGATTTGGCTGATTCCAATTTGAAGATTTGAAGGGCCTATAACAAAAACTTATAGTCTCTAAATTTCAGTTCGATAGAATGAAAAAACAAAAAAAATTTTCTAATAAGAACATGAATTTTAATTGGGGTTTGTATGGGAGGTAACATCTCTAGTGGTCCGATCAAACTGAAATTTCCACAGTATAAGTTTCTAATGTATAGCCACCATTTACTTAAATTTCAAGATCCTGAGATTACTGGATCGTATAGCTGACATATAAACCATAATGTTTCTTGTATGGGGACCCCTTTAATTTTTTGAAAATATTTTAGTTTTGGTAATTGCTGCTATTTCCCGGATAGAACTACACATTCTGTGAGAATGGCACCTCGCTAGCTATTGCGGTTCTTGAGATATGAGCTGAGGACGGACGGTCCGGAACCCTAAAAAAGCGATAAATTTGTTATAAGCTATAAATTGAATAATGGGGGCTGGCATGACTACCAACTATTAAGGGAGGGAATCTGAATGGTAGTTTTAAACAGTGGTATATACTTAGAGTCTAACATATCCCATAGAGAGATAGAGCCTAAATTTGTATTTCATGTTTTTGGCAAAGTTTTCAATGGGCAAATCTATAGTCTTTCATGTTTTTGGCTAAGGAACTTTGATTGGGATCTTCTTGCAAAATCTAGATACCAAAACGTTGCCATATTAGACATATTGAAAACTATTTTTGTGTTATTCCGTAAAAGAGAAACTTGCTCAGTAAAGACTGATTCGAACTGTTTTCAAGAAGCCAAGACATTTGCATAAAGCATAGATTTAGCGTAAATTTTAACGTTATGATTATGTATGTATGCATTTATTCGTGTGACAATGGACAATTTCCTTATATTCATCGATCCAAATTTATTTCATCTTTTCCTATGTTACATATATTTTCATAAACTACAGATGCCCTGTTTATAGAGTATGAAAAATGAAAATTGTTTATAAAAATAGTCTTTGTAGTTTATTAATCATTCAAAATAGATTTCAACATTATTACTTATAATTTCATCATCATGATCATTTCAACATCAACATTCACGTTTCCCTTTTAGTACGAGTATTGATTTTAATTTCATTTTAACTTGTATAATTTCTAAGAAAAAACAAAAGAATGAGATTAGTCATCATCTTCAATTGTATAGATAGTACATAGATGAACATAAGCATTGAAATTTTAAATGGTGTGTCAGAATTAACGCTAGATTTGAATTTGGTGCCATTTGTCGAGTAAAGTGCTACCAAGCCTTTAGTAAAAATGGAGCGTCACACGATAGAACAACGTGTCTTTATTGTTCAACATTATCTTAAAAATAATGAAAGTTTGAAAGTCAAGGTGACTGTATTAGTTGGAGATACTAAACACACTGGTCGTCCCAAAATAAGCAGTGCGTGAAAGTGTTGCCGGAAATCCAAGAACATTAATTCTGTGTCGTGGACAAGATTTGCAAATTTCAAGAAGCGCTCTATAGCGTATTCTCTCCAAAGATTTGGGCCGTCATTCTTACAAAATTCAGTTAACACAACAATTGAAGCCGACTGACCATGTACAGTGAAGAGAGTTCGTTGAATGGATTATTGAACACAAGTGGATGCAGATTTTTCGAGCAAAATTATCCTAAGCGATAGAGCGGATTTTCATCTTTGCGGCCATGTAATTGTCGAGCCACGAAGACGAATCACCGAACGATATTGCTTTTTTTCCATTTTTGTAAAACTGGCCGACACGCACGCTTCCAAAGGCTATCAAAAAAAAAAAAAACTAATAAAGGGAATTGACTGAAACTTTGACAGTAGGCTACTAAAAGAATGTACCTCACGATGGTAACACTCTTTTGTAATAGCAGCGCCATCGGGCGGTGAGGCTAAGTACTTGTTGTTTGACCCTCGTAAAGTTTGACTAGAAATATTCCTCATGGAGCATTGAATAAAACAAAGAAACCTTGTCTTTCCTTAATGACATTTTGAATAAAACCCCAAAAACCTTGTAAATCCTATCCCTAATAGTCTTGGTTTTTAATAAATTTGGTAGGCGTGAAGACTATAAATTCACCTGAGGAGAATGAACCATTCAATAAAGCATCATAACTTTGTGTCGAATTTTATGAGAAAATAAAAATAATTAAATAAGCCGAAGCCAATATTATTCTTATTTTAGTGTTTTTTAATTTATTCATAAAACAAAAAAAAAAAAAAAAAAAAAAGAAACACGTGAAAAAACCTAAAACTATTTTAAGTGAGTTCAAGGTTTACATTCTCTTAATAAAATATTTATTGATATTTATTTTTAAACAATTTTTGGTACACTTCCCCAACACACTTTGTGATTGAACTTGAATGTTATGTTATCATTTCATGTTGGATTCTTATTTGTAATGTAATTTGAAGGAGGAGGACTCCAGGATACACAAATTTTAGATAATATAAAAATTGTAAGCAGGCAGGAAGTTTTTTTTCTTTTTTTTTTTTTTAATTCAAAACCAGTTTACAGAAGGAAACGACTAAGTGTTGGTAAGTAATTTGGGTGCTGTTTTTTTAGGCGCCTTTGAATCACCATCCTGATTGGTGATTCTGAGAGAGGATTTGTGTGAGAGTGAAGTCTGTCATTGTATCGGCTGCTGGGAAAGTTTTATAACCCGATGAATTGTAGGGATGCTGATATACTATTTATGTATATAGTTTATGAGAAGAATAGAGATATTGCTATAATTATCATTTTTATTATTACACTTGACTGAACTGACTCTATGCTTGTGGAAAAATACTCAGGATTGTTGGTACCAAAATGTTATACAGTGTCATCACCTTCTATGAAGAAGGATCTTCTGTATGACTTCCTGGTTTCCGGCTTTTTCTCGTTCCATTCGTCTCTGCAGTTGCGATAAAAGTCACGCGAATCGAGGCTTAATCTTCTCGCATGATTTCCAATGGTGATCGGTCAAACGGTGTCGGAGTTTAGCAACTTCATACTACAATATTTTTCGTCTATTTTTATATATATAGATTAAAAAACTGGCGAGTTACAACAAAGTTGCATATCATAAAAACCTTCTAAATTAGAAAATACACACATGTGCCAACCTTCATGGTGTTCGGTCAAACGGTATCGGAGTTTAACACCTTCAAACTATTTATTTTTTATTCTTATTAAGTCCCTAATCCCTATAAGTCAATTTTGGCAAAGCCAAGACAACCTTTAATCAACAGAGTCAATCCCTTAGACGTTGCGAGAGATATGCCTAGCAGTTTGTTATGTTACAACTAGAAGCTGATCAGCAAGTCTTACAGTTCCTAAGGGTTTCTCTATGCTTAATTAGATGTAGAACCGAAACATAGGGAACTGACATATGGTATGACCTGGCTATCAATTGAAACGGACATTTAAATTCCTATAGGATTCATATGATGACTGGAATCTTAATGAGGGCACTAAGTACACTACGTGGCAATTAGCTCAAAGAATGATGCATGTTTCCTACCAAGACTGCTGTCGAAGCCGAGTAGAAAACCCTTTTCGATTATGTGAAGTGTATTTGAGTACTGATTTGATTTGATTTGACTTGATTTATTTATTTATCATTTAATTGCAAATTCTTTTGTATCAAGATTATAAATTTTCCTATTGTTCATGATGATTATTTTTTTTGGAAAACATTTTTCTCATTTTTTTTTTCTTTTTTTATTTATTTTTTTATTTATTTCTTATTTTTTCTTTCTTTTCTTTTTTATTTCTTATTGTTTCGATCTCAACCCCTAACCCCAAATAAATCACACCACCCCACCTCACCCACAGCCGCATTCCACCGAGTCTTAAAAACCCTTTTTTGTGTTTCTTTTTTTCCTTTTTTTTTTTTACGCATTTATATTAATTTTGTTGTGCGCTCTTTTATTATAAATTATTTTGTTTTTGTTTGGGTTTTTTTTTTTTATACATATTTTTGTTTTATGTTTCGTATCTCTGTTTTTAATTTTCTTTTAATCTAAATATAAACGCGTATACAACTTAATGATTCTATATTTATTGTTTTCTCTACGAAAATATGTTTGAGTATTTTGCGCATTTTTTAAATAAAACAACGATTGTATCTAAAAATAAAATTTTCTCAATTTGAATCGTTGAATCTACGTGGTCGTCGTTGTCGTTGCCGTTGCCGTTGCTGTTGCTGTTGCCGTTGTCGTCGTGGTTGTCGTTCAAGTTGTCGGTTGGTTGGTTGTTTGGTTGGTTGTTGGTTGGTTGCTTACTTGCTTTTCTGCTTTGGTCTCTCATCTATGTACATATACATATATGTTTGTATGTACATACATATAGATACGAGTATATTGTAGTAAGATGACGACGACGTCCAACACGCGTTGTTTGACAACAACACAAACAACAACATACAAGTACATTATCATCTTCATCATAATAGCAATAATTAGCATTATCATCCTCATCATCATTACACAGTGCATCTTCATCATTATTAGTAGCGTTCTTTTCATAAGCTACTACTGATTGGTCTATAAGATACAAATGATATATAGTACATAGATAGATGGTTTCATTGCTACTTTTATTCATATTGTTGTGATGACATTTAAACAAATCCATTCGTCACCTTAACCATCATCATCAATCTTTTTTTGTATTTTTTTTATTTTATCCTATCCTTTTCAATTCTGTCCATCCAGCATAGCATGCTTTGCTTGTCTATCTGTTGGTCTGCATATTATTTTTTTTTTTTTTTTATATATACATAAGTATTTATTTATTTATTTATTTTTTTTTTTTTTTCAAAGTAATTTTAATTTTTTATACACCCCATATGATCTCCAATCTGTTTTAGTCTCTTGACTTGCCTTATATGCAACTAGTTTTCCACTATTGTTCCCAACAATTCTAGTCTGTTCACATCCCTGAGACTATCCCCATCCCCCCCTGTCCTTAGACACACATTGGTGGAACACACTGATCTGGTCTAGTCTGGTCTGTTCTGATTATTGCTTGCTGGTCGCTGCTTGCTGCTTGGTTAAGTCTTCTTTCTTTGCCTTATAGAATTTATAGAGTATGTTTTTCTTGTTAATTTCTCTTATTTTTAGTCGGGGCTTTCAAAGTTGCTAAAAACAAAAAAAAAATAAAAATAAAAACTCATGTGTGTTTTATTTTCATTTTCATCATTTTTGTATTGCCTTTGATTTTTTGTTGGTTATTTTTTTGTCTGAATATAGTATTTTGTTCTTGTTGTGCTGCTTCTGCTTGCCTGCCTGCTTATTCTTCTTTAGTTTGGTTTGTTATTTTTATATTCGTTGAATTTATTTTTATGTTTTATAAACTCTGCAGGTTTTTATTTTTAAATCGACAGCAGCACAAAAGAAACGCTTTCGAACAAAATTGTGTTTTTTGTAATTTTATTTATAACTCATTTTATCTTTTTAGTGGCTTTTTTTTTTTTTATTTTTGTTCTCTGATTTTGTTTTGTTGCTGCTTTCCTTAAATAATTTTGCTGCTGGTTTCGATAAAAATATTATAAGAGATACAAAAAAAGAAAAAAAAAGAAATAAAATAGAATTATTGCAAAAGAAGTCTAATTAAAGAAAATAAAAATAAAAAAAAGTTTAGAGGAAAGAAGAAAAACAATATTAAACTTAGTTTCATTGGAAAATTAAAACCCTTCACTTTAGCAGAACTTATGAATAAATTTCCCATGAGAATGGATCACCAATCTATGAAAAAATTGGGATATTTATTCGAAAGATTTGCCATTAATAAGTACCGATCTTGTTGCAAAGTTACCAACATAATCTGCAGCTCAGTTCTCTATGAAGGAACTAAACCCTTAAGTTTCGGAAATCACAACTTTTTCTGAAATATTCCAAAGAAATCTACAAGAGCGTTCAGCGTTCTAAGAAGCAAAACAAACCTCAAGGTTCGCGATGATGTGACAAAAGAATAATCTCCTTTTTATGTTATTAGAAACCGACCAAAATTCTTTGAAACAACATGCTTACAATTGATTTCATACTACATATTTGTTTATCCAATTGGAATAAAAAAAAAAGGAAAAAGGACATCCATCAATTGGTTTTTCCAAAATCCAAATTACATAATATCCATACAGTAGATTTTTTTTAGAATTTATGGGTCTTCAAAACTGCATTTCACAATAAATAAATAAATCTTTAAATTTCATTAATTCTTTTTGTAGTTTATAAAATTTCTGAGATTAAATCTATAATACTTGAGTACCATATGAAGGTTTTTCGAACTTTACTATAAAATTCTTTAGCTCAAAGTGAGTTGAATTTAATAAGAGACATCAATATTGTTAATAGTGAGTTTAGTAATAGAAAATATAAAAGTAAAAGAAAATAATAAGATTAATAATAATGTGCACTAGGACACTGCTGGTGTTGGCAATTTTGGCCTCCTGCTTGGTTTCGGCGGGACATCTTCAGACTGCGCAGTTTCTTTATAACCTTTGCCACAAACTCAAACACAGCATTCCACTTAGCCGGTATCTCCAACATGAGCCACACCAGGTGGTTCGCCACCACAGGAAGCTCACCTAAGGTGTCTCTCAGCTCCTGCCATTCTCTGTCAAATCTCTCGCATTGAAATATGACATGCTCTGCGTCTTCCTCACACTGGTTGCGACATTACGTATACGCCATGGGACGTCCTTGTGGTGGAACCTGCATAGGTACTGCCGGAAGCATCCATGAAAGATCAAACTCTGTGTGAGGTAAAAGTTTAATTCACCATTCTTAATTCCGATCCATTCTGTTATGCTTGGTATAATAGCCTATACGTCCAGCGCCCTGTCACTGAGACTAGTTAATAGTTTGTTTATTATTATTATTTTTTCCCTGGATTTTCGATCAATGCGTTTAATGTGAATATGTATTTACTTCTTTGATGAGAATATTTACTCTCCTTTGCAATTATCCAATAGTCGAGAATATTAATAATAATAATTAATAATATTAACTTTGATTTATCTAAATTAACAAACTTTTTGCATCCCAATTTCTTTACATAGTTTCAAGGTAAACAAAACATCTATCTGCAATCAGGAAATTATCTGTGTACAATGAAGTACCGGGGTTTTACGTGCTCGCCTGTATGTAAGAAGACTCAAGAACACGGTGCCAAGCACATGGATTAAAAGCGTCAATCAACGTCCCCTTGGATAAATATCCGCAGGTACCAATTTAGAGTCATATTAATTTTGGAATATGACTCCCTCCTTGGTGGGGAGCGAGGCCCATCTTAAACCTCTGCTGCTCTCTGGGTCACAGCACCCGGTTGTATAACGCAACTCCACGTCGAGTTATTACTCTACCCGCATTTGGGTATTAAACCATAGCCACCACGATACTCCCACAAGGGGGCTGTACCCGCTGGCCAGGACGGAACAAGTTCCGTGGGCTCCTGACCACCCGTGGTACCAGAAAAAGCCTCTGGTCAGACTTCGTACCGAAAGGTACTACCAATTCGAACCCCAAAAAGTCCATGGGTTGGTGCCCCATTATGTTTTCATTCATGTAGTAGCCAAGAAATCCAATTTATAGAGGATAGCCCGGATCACAAATTATAAATGAAAATAATGTTCCCTCCAGGAATATGAGTTCTATACATAAAGATATAAAACTCAGAAGAATTTCCCGGAGGGGGAACTATCTGTGTACAAGAATATTGTATGTATTCTTTGTACCAGGTTTCAGTTTGACAGCTCAAAAACTTGAGAGAAACATATATCACGAGAGATGTCCGCCTGTGGGAGATGACCGCGACTAGAGTTTTTTTTTAGAGATATACGAGTACATACTCATAAACACATTCCTTAGTATAATTGGGAGTACGAAATGAAAATCTACCAATAATATAGCATTATAATTCGAGAATATTACATCAATGGATGGATTACATTGAAGTTTTCAGCATGAGAAATTCATTTTTCAATTTTAACTAAAGTTTATTATATAGATCGAGGTACAATATAATTGATTGAAATTATAGTATTTGTAGATCACTTTATTGTTATGTTACTCATAATCAAGTAATCAAATAAAGAAAGTGTACCACATTTTCATTATAACTAATACTTGATTTGTTTTTGTTCTGTCTTCTTAAATTTTTTTATTTATGTACATATGTACGTATCTTTTTATTTCCTATAAGATATGTGTATATTTGTTTGTTTTTTTTTTTCTTTTTTTGTTTTGGAATTTTAAATGTGGAAAGTTCTATATTTATAAATAAATGAAAAGAAGAAAAAAAATTGAGCACACGATATGAAAACAACGTTTCCCGGGTTCATTATTTGGGTTGGGTTGAATTGCATGTGCTTTGCTTTGGTTCGGTTTGGCATGGTTTGGCATCTCAAGGCGTGGGAACAATGCGGTTTGGTTTGTAAGAACTGCGCGCTCTAATTTGATTTGTTACTTTAAATTTGTGAAATTTTTAGGGTTGCGGACCCAAAGGGTACTAAATGGAACCCTATTACTAAGACTTCGCTATCTGTCTGTCCGTCTAGCTATTTTCAAGAATTTAAAGGGGTCCCTATATAAGAAAAATTTTTTGTTATACGATCCAGTATTCCCACGATCTTGAAATTTGCTTGGTTGGTGGAAGTGGATTAGAAAATTGTTATATCAAAATTTCAGTTTGATCGGACCTTCCATACAAACTGCCATTAAAATTCAGGTTTTTATTAGAAAAACTTTTTTGTTTTTTGGACTATTGAACTGAAGTCTAGACAATATAAGTTTTTAACATAGGCAGGGTATATGTGTTGGAATCAGCCAAATCGGACCTCTGGGAGGGTACCTCCCATGCAAACCCCAATTTGGTACGGAACGGTATTTATTCTAAGTTGATTTCTCGTCGCCAGATTCTCTTATCACGATCTATTATTGTTATTTTACACAAGTTATATTCTTTTCGATGTTCTGAGCATAGGCTTGTCCTATAAGTCCATTCCGCTTTTTATGAGTATGTCACCATGCTACTTATTAAGTTACAGTAATTTTATTGATTCTTCTTTCTTGTGTCTGAAAAACTACCTTCATTTCATTTAGACTTAATATTCTTCATGTTCTATAATTGGCTATATTTGGCTGACTTTTCCTTCTACTTCTATTCACTAGATGATTTTCTGAATTCCTTTTATTTCCTTGTCTGACATTCATTCTGAATCATAGTTCTTGACTTTTGTTATCCAATTTGGTCAAAAGATATGCATGCAAGACTTTGTGTTTAAAATTAAAAAATTATTTGAACCGCAAGATTCTGAAGGTCTGACAAAATCTTTAAAGATTCTTATTTTTGTCTTTTTAGCTCTTAAGTATTTATTGACTCTGACTACTTATAATCTGTGTAGTAGCCTGGTAAAGTCGATCAACGTTTTCCTTATTCTAGTTCCGTTCCACAAATTTCAGAAACAACTGACATTTTAACAACTCACTCAATATGATCTTTTTTAGAATTTAATAATTAATAATATTTTACAAAACAAGTGCAATACAATATTTATATATACTTAGTAGTTGGAATTTTATGTTTACCGGGTATGTGTAGTATTTATAAACATTTTATGATTTGTTGTTGTTGTTGTTGTTGTTGTTGTTCTTTTTGGGAAACAAGACTCTTTAATAATTCGAAAATATCTTTCTGTTCCCTCACTTATAAGCTTAAGACTGATTTATATGACTTTATAATTTTCGCAAGAAATTTTCTGAAATTTAAGTATTTCTTCGAAAAAATTTATATATTTGGCGCTACTAGCAGCTTTTCTACTTCTTTCACGCATCCATAAGTAACCTGAAATAAGCAAAAAAAAATCAAGTTAAGTCAAGTTGAACCACACAACCGTGTCAAACTTCTTGAACACATGTCTTCTATTCTGACACTATTCTAGTAATGTTCGGTTCTGTTCGGTTCTGGTCTGTTTTGTTCTAGTTGTACCATGAAAGACAAGTGAACAAGAGCACATGCAGAAGCATCAATTCCACTAAATATTTTATATAATTTATCAACATTAAATTAGGAAGTGAAGTGACAGTCGATTCATTTGAGTTAGATGTTTTGATTTTAACAAATATTTTATGTAAAATTCGTAATTCTTCACGATGTAGGGACACAATGGATCTAATGTTGCCGAAGTGATCTGGTCTACATCACCGCCTACCACTACTTATTCTTGGAAAACCTATATAGTTTTAATGTAATAATAATATATATAATAGGTTTAGTTTAGAGGAGTATTTACTCTTCCAGTAGTCAATGTATTTCAGTTAAATTCAGTTATTGTTACATGTTCTTATACAGAGTGTTCAGTAAGGGGGGGAGGGTTATTGCTTTTTGTAATTATTGAGTGACGTGCAATACTAAGAAGATTGGTTCGAGGAAATTTAGTAGTAATGGATTGACTCACAGGTCAACAGCTTGCGTTTTACCAGAATAATATCCTTCAGGGGTTTGATAATTTTGAGAATTTTGTTGACTATTTCATAAGTTTATATGAAGACTATTAATCGAGTTATGTATTTCGATTAATTAACAATTTATCTATCACTGCAAAATATTAGTACCTTCTTCCGAACTGTCAGAGTTTTTAGACCTTATGGGTGAATACAAATAGTACGAAAACAATTATAATACTCACTTCATGCTCACATTCACTCAGTTAGGCAATCACACAAATTTCCTTGTGCACTTTCTTTTTCTCACTGTTGTTCAAAGCATTTCTTCTTTAGTACATTTCGGTGAAATAGATGGTTTTAGTTGTTCCTGTTATTCATTTCTCATATATGCAAATTCATCTTCTCCGTCCCCTCCCCTTTCCTTTCACATCTATTTTGTGTGTGGTAAGAACATAACAGCAGATACGTTATAGATGGCAACTGTGTGTCTTCGGATCTTCGGCATCTAGTATCTTATTGTTAGCCGTTGCCATGTACCGAAATAAATATTCCTTTCTCAACTGAAATACTACTATGGTTATTGTACTCTTCACATAGTGAATGGTATTATAAGTTTGTCATGAAGTTTGTGGCACACAAAAGAAGACATCGGAGACCCCAAAAAGTAAAGAAGTATGTAGGTATATTTTCGATGACGCGAGTTGATTTAGTCATGTACGTTTATTCGCCTGTGTATACTAAGCAAACTAGTCTGAAAATTTCTTTTCACTTTGCTGTACATTTGTCAGAATCAACCGAATCGGACCTCCCATACAAACCAAAATTTATGGTTCTTATTAGAAAAACTTTTTTGTTTTTTGTATTATTGAACTAAAATTTCGACATTCCATATTCACGAACCATGTAAATTACCTAGGTCCTGTTATTACTCGATCGTATAGCTTTTCATATAAATATTTCGGTCTCAATTTTTAAATTCAGTTAGAATACTGACTCTACCATAAATATAAGTCAAATCAATAATGTCATATTTCTGTTAGCTCAATCATAGGAGCGTAGGCAAAAACGTGCAGCATGAAGAGTATCACAAGTTCGGTAAAGCCGAATATAGATAATCTTCCTTGTTTTATAATAAAATAAGTCTGCCTAAAGTGTAGTGTGTCAGATTGGGGTTTGTACCAATGGTCCGATTTGACTGATTCCAACAAATGTACCGCGCCTATATCAAAAACTTATAATGTCTAAATTTCAGTCCGATAGTCCAAAAAACAAAAAGGTTTTTCGAATAAGATTCTGAATTTTAATTGGAGTTTGTATGGGAGATACCCCAGTGGTCCGATCGAACTGAAATTTCGACAATATAAGTTTCTGATGTATAACCACCATCCACCCAAATTTCAAGATCGTGGGATTACTGGATCGTATAACTGCCATACAAACCAAAATGTTTCTTGTATGGGGACCTCTTTAAGTTTTTGAAAATATTTTATTTTTAGTATTCATTGCTGATGCCCGGATAGAGAGTGAAAATTTCAACTCTCTAGCTCTTACGGTTCATGAGATATGAGCCGAAGACGGACGGACAACGAAGTCTCTCTCTCCGGAACCCTAAAAAAGGATGACTTGATTCAATTTTTTAATACATTGCACTCATAGTCTAGTTCTAGATTAGGTTAGGTTACACAGGACTCTTGCGAGTACACACAGAAGTCATACGGCCCATTGTGGTGCCTGATTATAAGAAAGGGAGTGCGTGGGTTTGGAGATGGGATAGAAGTTGTCAGAGAAAAAGGAAAATGGTAGTATACTGAAAGCAGCTAGGTCCTCTAGTGGAACTTATGCCTAATTTTTAAATAAAAAACTAGTCGTGTGTTGGTAAAGTGCTTAGAATGAGAGTTTTTACGCAAATATGAAATATTTACCAGTATGTAGACATAGGAAAATGAACTTCACTTTTGTTTTCACTTAGAATGCAACATCCAATCACTTCTAGATTCCAAGTTACAGCTGAACATTTTCAAGAAAATAAATATTGTGTCCCATGGGCCATTGGAGTTTGTTTAACCTTTTAATTATCAGTGTTAATTTTGTACGAACTTATCAGATTGATTTATTGATTCATAAGCTTTTCTGTCGGTGACCCCGAACACAAGTCATGATTTTGGTTTTCTTAAAAACACTTGGATGTTCTACGGACTGCAAATGTAGTTGGGTTTGGGGAGTCTCCAAAATTTGATATTCTTAGAGGCCTGAGGCAGTTATATCGTTTAGTAATCGAATCACGTTGATGCTAAAACCTAAAAAACTGGTTGACTTCCATCCTCATGGTAGTGTAGTGTAAAGTGTTTAATATTAATTTAAATAAAATAATATTAATAATAAAAAAAAAATATATATATTCTTTAAAAATACTCATTTCGTTTAATTTATTAGCTTTAAAAAGTAAATTTATGACAGAGCAGAAGAAAAAATCTAAAAGAATTGAATAACAATTGGTTTTTCAGAGGCTTTTTTCTGTTGGTCTTTAGTCTTCTGCAAAGGTCAAGGAAACATTATTCTTTCTTTAAAATTTGATTTAATAAAATAATATTTCAAAAAAAGAAAAGAAAAGAAAATCATTAATTTAATTTGTTTTTCGTTTTTGTTTGATTTCATTTCAGTTGAAAAAGAAGCAAGAAATGCAGAAGCAAATGTTGCTTCACACGTTCCAGGAACAAACCAAGCAGCTGGAATTGCAGCACAAACTACAACTGCAAAGCAAATATCAAGTGAGTTTATTTACTAGTACAGAGAAAAATACAAGTAAATGCATCCATGCATATGAATGTGTAGACATGTCTGAGGAGTATTCATCCTTATAATTAAACGAAAATATTGTTGTGAATATTAAGAATATTATGTTATGGAACTGAGGATGTGTTGAAACACTTTTCAATCCTCTTAAATGATTTGTCAGGATTCTCAAAATAAATATGTATGTACGAGTTTGTCTCTGCGCTAAACATAATCCATCCAATCTATTTATCTGATTTAGAAAAAGGATGTTAAATCTAAACCATCTGTCCTAGAAATATTTAAGCCTATAGTTTTCCATATGGAAAACCATCGCTGCTTCGTTAAATTAGGATGGAATAATCGCTCACTTGCTCTTTTGTAAGGTCATCAATATGATAGATAATTCATATCGGGTGTGTCTAAAAAAAAAAAAAAAAAGAAAAAAGAAACAAAACTGTGTATATTACAATACATTTCTTTCCGATATTACGGACTTCCCTTTCTGCGGAGCTGGTCCATCCGAAGAGGTCCGTAATTTTTGATATTTCTTCCTTTTTTTCCGGTAAATTTATGGTTCGCGTTATGCATGACATGTGCATGTTATGAAACTCATCTGGATCACATTGATATTTTTTCCAAAAACTTCGTGATCCGCAGTGTCGATAGCTTTTTCTTACCTAATTATTTGTGAAATCATTGCGATGAATTTGATGGCCCCTCTCAGGCACTTTGAACTATCATGGTTGTTCAACCATTTTGGGCAAGACCCATACGATCATCATCAAAAATACTTACTAATGATCTTGAAATAAGCTGTAAAATTTGTCATGAAGCAATAACGAATATTCAGAGGCTGTGGTTTTTACACAGGGTACTAGAATGATTTCAAAATTGTTACCTGGGGATATACATATGTAACTCTCCAAAGGGCTGGGCACCATAGCAGTTGTTTTCACGTTAAACAAACTCGACTTTCATGTCATACTATTTTGACAATAGTATTATTGGAAAATATTTATGGGTTTATTTATCCAGAAGATTTTTATCTCTCCCTCGTTTATACAAACATATTGACTGACTTTAATGAAAGAACTGAAGTTAACAATTGGAATTGTCTATAAAGCATATCAGTTTTTATGGTTTTTTGAGATAAAACACGAAAAACAGAAGGTTAACTTCGGCTATTCAGTAGTTGTCACACTCTTCACGAATCCCTAGAAAATCGCTGCGCTCTTGTGATTAAGCATTCTGAAATATTTGACAATTACTTTGACTTATGTTTACTGAGACCGAAATATTTGCAATAGAACTTTACTATCCAGTAATCCTGGGGTCTTTAAATCTACATGGTTGGTGAATATGGGCCAGTCACTTAGAGTATCCAAATTTTAGTTCGATAATACAAAAAGCAAAAAAGTTTTTTCTTATACGATCTTGAATTTGAATTTGAGTTTGCATGGTAGCTTTATGATCCAGTAGCCCTATGGTTTTGAAATTTACATGATTGGTGGAGTTGGATTAGGAACTAGTAGTGAAATTTCAGTTTGATAGTACAAAAAAAAAAAACAAAAACAAAGTGATAAAATTGTATATTTTTGAACAGATTGATAAAATAATTGGTATAACTCAGCTGAAACTCTAGAAGTTATGGCTGCTTCTATCCTGTAGCTTTAGTTTAACTATAAATAAATAAATTGGTATAACTGTTGTATAGAAGTCGTACTTATATAGAAAGTAGGGCGTATAATTTTATACACACACATCTAACTTATCCCACTAATTAAATCTGTATAATTATATACTTATTTTCAAAGTATTTACGAATATGTACATTTGTCTATTGTATATTATTTTGTTTTGATAATCTGGAAGAATAAAGTTCAAATCAATAGTTTGTTGTTCGTTCAACTATTGTATCTTTTGTAATTTAATTATCCGTAATACATTTTGGAATGATATAGAAATATTCCATTAGTAAAATCAGTTTTTAACACCGCCCGCGAATACACGCGAGTTCACTCAGTGGCCCTACGGCCTATTATGATGCCTGGTAAGGGGAAAACAAGAGAAGAAGAAGAAGGGGGTAGAAATGGGTTGTAATTATTGTCATGCTGACTGATAAAACCAACCAGAAGACTACATTTAAAGTGATCCATCGGACAAGTCCAATTTTGAGTCACTTTTTAAATATATTGGCCAGAGTTTTGAATCTGGCTTATCGGTATAGACGATTGGTTTGACATATCCCCATAAAAAAATTACCTAAAGGCGTCATATCAAATCACTGGCAGATAGTATAGTAGCAATACTATTTTCCTCTTTAGGGAGAAATTGGTGCGAAATTTGATTTGCATAGCTTTCTGCTTAGTAGGTCGATTATGACATCCGTAAAAGATCACGAAAAACATTTTTCACAGAGCACGAATTTTGACTATTAAATTCAATATTTTTTAAATGTTGTTCCGGTGTAAGTCTTTCCATGATGAAATGGCAATGTTAACCGACCATTTTGATTTTGATTTTGGAGACATGTCACGAATCACGCGTGATCTGTCAAAAATAAAACACTGACAAATCAATCGATTTAAGCTTATTATTCTAGAAAGGGAGGAGAAGTCTATTTCAGAAAATTAATTGTCGTAATTTTGCAATGAATTTGTACTATTGTTTCAACATGCATAAATTGGCAGTTCTCACTGTCTGAAAGACAAATTTTCTTGAGTTTAAATCCCTAGATCCTCCCTAAGTTTGTGGTGAGATATTTTGAAAGAACCCATCTCTGGTTTTAGCAAGCAATTTGTTTGTCTTTACAAGTATATTGCAAATTTTATAGTATTCACTTTTAGTTTATAAGATGTTGAGCTGAAATTTTTGTACAAAGGGTTGAGTAAAAAGTATCTTATCTTCAGTTCCAGATATGTTAAAAAGAAATACAACACAAAGATTTATGTAAATACAATTTTTATTGTAAAAACAAAAAAAAAAAAAACCGAAAAGTAACGTCATTTTGTATTCAGTTTTGCGCTTAGCAAAATTAATTCATTAATTATATTTAAAAAAAAAAAAAAGAAAAATTAAAAGAAATTATACTAATTTCATAACTTCAATATTAATTATAAAACAAAAAATAAAATAAAAAAGAAAAATCGAAAACCGATTCAAAATGAATAAAGAGAGTAGAAAATTGTTTCCAAACCAAAAAATTCTCGAACTTATAATTATTTAGAATGTGGTGCATTCACATGGCGCTTTCCAGGAAATACGTGATCAAAGGATTGCTGCTGTTGAGGAGCAATTACATCAGCAGCAACAACATCACCATCATCGACAGCAGCAACAACAACAGCAGCAGCAGCAGCATCAACACCAACAACAGCAGCAGCAGCAGCAGCAACAGCACCAGCAACAACAACAACAACAACAACAACAACGTGATCGTAGAGAAGTGATCAAACGTAAAGAAAATTGTAGTGCAAACGCTAGTCCCGAAGTCAAACAAATACTAAATGTAAGTAAGAATTAAGAATTGTACAACTTATTTAGTAATCCATTTGAAATTCCCCCCACCCTTTTAACAAAAAACAATTAAATCAAATGCTTATAAGTACATACTTACATAAATCACAAACCGGCTTCTTGATTTCTATATTGATTGATTTCTATATTATATACTTTTTAGGGTTGCGGACCCAATGGGTACCAAAAAGAACCCTATTACAGAAATTTCGTTGTCCGTCCGTCCTTCCTCGGCCCATAACTCATAAACCGCAATAGATAAAGAGTTGAAATTTTTCACAGAATGTGTACTTCTATCCGGGCATCAGCAACAAATACTAAAACTAAAATATTTTCAAAAACTTAAACGTGTCCCCATACTAGAAACATTTTGGTTTGTATGGCAGCTATACGATCCAGTAATCTCAGGATCTTGAAATTTGGGTAGTTGGTGGATATACATCAGAAACTTATATTGTCGAAATTTCAGTTTGATCGGACCACTGGGGAAGTTACCTTCCATACAAACCGACCATTTAAATTTAGATTCTTATTAGAAAAACTTTTTTGTTTTTCAGAATATTGAACTGAAATTTAGACACTATAAGTTTCTAATATAGGCGCGGTACATTTGTTGGAATCAGTCAAATCGGACCGGTAGGGTCCCATACAAACACCAATCTGGTACGGAACCCTCCGTGAACGAGTCTGACTCGCACTTGGCCCATTTTTTTATTTTTTTTCTTTTCTATGTCTGTTAGGTATATGTATGTTATTATCCCAATTTAGTCCGCTATTTGTTATGCATAGAACTGGTTTTATCAGGTTTTATCGCTTAAACCAGAGGATCTTTGACTTATAGTTTTGAACAGCCCTTTCCCAACTCTAAAACTTCATTTCTGGTTTTATTTATTTATTAAGAATCCAATTTTCCCAGCAGGAAAAGACATAGGATGTCATCCAAAGGTCAATTATATTTAACATATTTGGGAATATCTAAAATTAATGTCAAAATTGTTTTGCTGACTTTAAAATGGTTTTCTGGTGAAGGCCCACAAACCACGTTTTAATAAATTTCTAGCCTTGTTGAACAAGTCTCAAATTGCATAGAAAGTTGGTTTAAACGATAAATTCCAGACACCAAAATTGTACTATGCTTACAAATACTATTGTATATGAAATATTGTATGCAAAACTTTGATAAAATCAAAGATATTTGTGACTTTATTTGTCATTCTAATATTTTCGTTTTAAATGAAATTTTTGACAGTGCTTTCTCATGAGTCGTAAATCTCAAGCAGCCGCAGCATCTAATGGCACAACAACATCGCCCTATCGAAATCGGTAAGTTTTCCAATAAAGATCTATCATATAAAGATCTATTTATACTAACCCAACCTGTTCAATCACTTTATTTACCTTCTCCAACCAGTGGGGTTGTAAAGAGTTCCTCCGGCGAATCATTGCCCGCTGGTACCGTCACGAGTGCACATCCTTATAAAATACCACAACCGCCATCGTCATTGCTCAAATATGAATCGGATTTCCCACTACGAAAAACAGGTGAGTTCTATTGATGGTTTATCATCAAATTATTATTATATTTTTGGATTGTTGTACAATAACTTTACATCATTTTGAGAAAACCTGCAAAGCATCTCGAATGAAAATGTTGAATATTTTTTATTATTATTATTATTATTATTTTGTTTTTAATTATTTATAATTATTTATGTATTGCTTTTAATTTTGATTTTCTAATCTGATTTGATGTGATGTGATCTGATCTGATCTCTGACATTATTCTATAAACCGAATACGAACGAAAAAGAAGTCAATAGTTTACTTTTATAATAATATGTAACAGTTAGTTAAGGTATTTTGAGTAGATTAGGTTAAGAAGCGGCCAAAATTTACATACTTTTAGATTTGTTGTAATCTGTAACCTGTAACTGGTTGGTTAGAAATGGAAATATGACTAATATATTGAGTGACTTTAGTCTCATTTGTTTCATTAAGGTCAGAAAAGCTATATGAATTCGATTTCATGTATATTATATGTCTCTGATATAATTACGATTAAATCTTTGATGAGTTTCTGATTAATTTGTGCTTCATCATTTATATCAGTTTGGTAACATGAGATATTTTTATTCAATTTCTCCTGAACAATTTATACGGAGTCAATATCGTCTTTTTTTTTGACATCAGACGTCCAGGTAGTGTGGCATGGCGCTCCTTTTTGTTAAAACAAATAATCATCAAGTCCTTTTTCTTGCATTTGCGGGCAGATAAAATGAGCCAACATATACCGATATCGATTTACATTGACTGTTTCGATATCTCCAAAAAAAAAAAAATTATGGCCCAATAATGGTTTTGGCGCAAACGCCGGCCCAAATAGTGACTTTTAGGTCATGCAATGGCGTTACATAGATCTCTTGTGGATTAAGCGTGCCCTAAAATGCAGCAATTTTGCTTATTAATGCCGCCAGTGAGTGTGACATGGATATCGTGGTTATCCAAATTTGCTTCCACAATCAGGTTCATTTTCAATCATTTGGCGACGCGTGTTCACTTTATACTGAAACAAATGCAAATCATTCTTTCAAATGCGCTGCAAAGTGGTTCCACTGATGCAAAATTGCTGAGCGCGGTGACGATACAACAACAACAAAATGCGACTCCAAACGGCGAATAGTGTTTTAAGATGGTGCCTGTGGCTACGATATTTCCAACAATATGCACATTGAACGACTATATTTTTAACATACAGCGACACTATTTCGGTGCATTATTTCGCTGTGAATTGGTTGAAATGGTGAAAATTGTACTGAATTGACGTTTCAAAGGCATGGCTACTCAAGTCAATCTCAATCGCTTGACAAATGTCAAGCTTATTCAATCTTTACATACCGAAAAAAAAAAAAAAAAAAATTAATTGAGACAACATTATCCAGCAGATATCAAGGAACTCAACACAATAATATACCATTAAAAAAAAAATATGCATACCAAAGATAATATGAATGAGACTACATTATCCAGTAATCAAAGAACTCAATTCAATTAAAATATATATACTTATATAGGAAGAAGAGAAGACTCTATGTTCCAAAGGAAATGATTAAACATAATTAGTTTATTTAGAAAACTTTAATTAAGACTACATTATCCATCCAGTAATCAAGGAATTCAAAACAATACTATATACATCAATTGGGTAAAGAGATCAACCCATTCATCGATTGCATAGAAATACACAGATTTCAATTCGCTTAATTTTACCTTATCCTTAAAAATGAAAGACAGGTCGGGAATTTATAAATATGA
This sequence comes from Amiota minor, assembly GCA_037043295.1. Lineage (NCBI taxonomy): Eukaryota > Metazoa > Arthropoda > Insecta > Diptera > Drosophilidae > Amiota > Amiota minor. The sequence continues at coordinate 2,029,083 of JBAMAW010002154.1, forward strand.
TACTCGTATGTAATCTTGTGCAGTGAATATATGATTAAGACTAATTTGTCCAATAATCAAGTTTCTTAAATTTGTTTGTTAATAGGAAAAGAGAGAAGAAGAAGAGATAGATATAGAGCCCCCTCAATTATTGAAGAACATTTTTGTTGATTGCATAGAAATACCTACATATGTCTAAATAATATAGATTTATTTTTGCTATAGGTAAATCTAGTGGTCTTAGTTGTCTTAAAAATAAAAATTCTTTGTAATCTTGTAAAGTCGATTCGATTATTCGGTTTTAGAAAAATGTCTACATGATTTTAAGTTTTATCGAGTTATTGATTTTTAAGTTATTAACCAAATGCATGTCATTTTTCATTTTTGTTTCTTCTTTAAGTGAAATTGTTTTTAAATTAAAAATAATTCATTGTTGATTAATTGCAAAAATAAAAATAAAAAATAATGGATAATGGATAATAAAAACACTCGAAAAGTGGGTCTAACATAAAAAGTGTTCTACATACATAATAGAACAAATGGATCAAAGGATCTGGAAATATTTGAAAAAAAAAAAAAAAAAATAAAAAATAAAAAAAAACCAGGAATGAAGTAGATTCTTTTCTTTTTGTTTTACATTTAGGTTTTTTCTTCTTTTTTTTTTTTATTTTTGTTTAGTTTAGAAAATGTCACATCATAAACTGATATTTTTGTAGCCTTCACATCCAAAAATACACACATACATACGCATATATACACACACACACACACACATACGCATATATACAAAACCTAGAAATATACTCTGGGTGTCAACTATTGAAAACAAATAAACTACTATATTTTTTTTTTTTTTTCTATATGCTTATTATTATTTTTTTTTTATTGTATTATATTGTACAAAATATATATATATTTGTATGTACATATTGCTGTATAAATATGTATGACGTATATGTATTATATTATTATACTATATACAGCATCTGAACCGAACTTACTGAAGATCCGACTTAAGCAAAGCGTCATTGATCGTAAGGCGAGAATTATTGGTCCAGCTGGGGTAAGAAGACATGAGCGCATATTGCAGGCTGCACAAAGGCGACAACAGAAGAACAACTCCGTTTTGACAAGTATGTATTTAATTTGCTGATCTGATGCCAACCACCATACAAGACACCCCACATATACTTACATACATACACACACACACACACACACACACACACGTATACATACACTTCAATTATGTAGAGAAATTTGCATAAACTCATTTGAATTGTTACAAGTATTTTGAATGAGATTTTGATCACAATGATCATCATGATGATAAACCAAAGTGAACTAAATGAAACCGCTTAGGTCTTGTTTCAGATATAATAATAATGATGATTGATAAATACATACATAGTACATAGAGCGAGAGAGAGAGAGAGAGAGGGAAAGCAGCATTGTCTGTCAGAACAATAGTAGTAGGCATGATATGTAGGATTTTCTTAATGGAGATAAACGTGCTTATAATTAGAAAAGATGAAATGAAGATCAACTTATAGTACAAAGATCGATGCTCGCATCCAGTAGTCTCTCCGAAAGAAAACCTAAAAGAATCCAAGAAGAGAGATAGAGTGTGGGTGTAGGTGGGGTGAAACCACCAAGACAAGAGTGTTTGGTCGGGTTCAGAGAGATTCCAAGAATTGATGCGAGCGACAATTTGTCATGATTGCTGCATAGTCGCTTTAAGCTTAACTAAAATCGCAAGTTGTTCTAATTGTTGTTGCTGTTTGTTGTTTTTTAATTACTGCATATATATATATTTTTTTTTTAAATTATTCTCTTTACTGTTCTTTTTTTTTTTTTTTTGATGTTGCTTACTGATGCTGCTGCTGCTGCTGCTATTGTTCCAAAATAATCCCCCAACTACTCAACCTCCAATGTCTTTCTAACTGCTCGCACACACACATAAAAATCCCAGTTAACCAAACCAATAAATAAATACATAAGAACATAATACTTAGGTCCAACATGAGTACATACTTCTTCTTCTACTTTCGATCAGCCCTTTGATTAAATAAAATGGTACTTCTCGTCATTTGTTAATCTCATTGGAATTGAATTCGAATTGTAATAAATAATATTCAAAAATAATGTAAAAATATTTATATATATATTTTTAGGGTTCCGGACCCAAAGGAACCCTATTGCAGAGACTTCATTGTGTGTCCGTCCGCCCGTCCGTCCTCAGGTCATATCGCATAAACCGCAATAGATAAAGAGTTGAAATTTTTCACAGAATGTGTAGTTCGATCCGGGCATCAGAAACAATTACCAAAGCTAAAATATTTTCAAAAACTTGAAGGGGGTAAAAGAAACATTTGGGTTTGTGTGGCAGCTATATGATCCAGTAATCCCATGATCTTGATATTTGGTTGGTAGATGGCTATACATCAGAAACTTATATAGTCGAAGTTTGATCGGACCACTAGGGAGGGTACTTCCCATACAAACCCACCATTAAAATTCAGGTTCTTATCAGAAAAACTTTTTTGTTTCTTCGACTATTGAACTGAGTTATAGACACTATAAACTTCTGATACAGGCGCGGTATATTTCTTGGAGTCAGTCAAATCGGACCTCCCATACAAACCCCAATCTGGTACGGAACCCTCCGTGTACGAGTCTGACTCGCACTTGGTCCATTTTTTTTTTATATTGAAATAGATTAGAATACAGAATTCAAGGTTTCCCGTTGAAATTCCATTATGTCCCTCTGTTTAAGGAACCAATTCGAACTATTTATAACACATTTAACATCAAGTGTAGTAAATTTTTCAAGGCGTCAATTTCAGAAGAAAAAGTTGGATTCAAAACGTATAGATTATGTAAACTTTTCGAGAGCGCTGAACTGGAGCAGAATTGACTTCTTTTTCTCAATAAAAATCTTTCGCAAAAACCCAAAATCCTAGCATATCTTTTTTAATCATCCATTCCATTTTTTTTTTTTTTTCGATCTATTCCAAATATGTCAAGGATCCTCTGGGCCGCTGATGATAAATCGCGTTTCTCTCAATCACAATCTTTCTTCAAGTTTGAAAATAAGTAAAATATTCAAAGAAATATATGATAAATGAAGAAACAATTATTAGGGAGCCTTTCAAATCAATATTCTTAAAATAAAGGTCTGTCGAATTCCAACAAGAGGCAAGTTAATGCAAGTATTCAAATTACTACCTTGGTATACTTCTATCATTGTTCTTTTACGAGTATGTTGGGCAAATCTATGTACAAAGTACTTCATCCTCCATCGTATTTTCTTCAGATTTGTGCTGAATGTGATTACTTTTCATATCCAAAATCTTTGGAGCATTTTGTCTAGTGTGTGGGGATCTAAGGCAAAGTAAACTTTTGAGTTCCCTTACCATAAAACTAAATCAGTTTCATATTTTATTTGTAAAAATATCTGCATACATACAGAGGCGAACTATGTTCCCAGCCCGAGACGGCCCCGAAAACTGACTGAGTCCCCGGTTTGTTTGGCGACACTCTTTGGTTGGTGATCCCTCACACTATAAATTGGAAAAAGCGAAACTTAAATCTTTTAGAGTTTGTTTCATGGGAAATACTTAGGTACTTTTCGAATATCGGTTTACGTTTGGGGGTTTCCAGTTGGCCAATAGCTTATTTCAGTTTTATAGAATTAAAATGGAATTTGTAAGATTCAATGCTGCTATTGTTGCATTTGCTTATTTGCCAGTATTCCTGCCATGTTACTTTTAAGCGCCCCTCTCCCATCCTGTCCAGCGTCCAGCATATCAATACACACACACTCGAACAGTCATTCAAATGAAATTGCATTACCAAATATCTATTGGTTTTATTTCTATCTAATAACAATATATCTTTTTTATATACGTGATTGCTGCTGCTTCAGATTGCAACAGTACACCAGATTCAGGTCCTAATTCGCCGCCATCGTCAGCGCTTTCAGTTAGCGTTGTTGGTAGCCGTGGTTCACCAACAAGTGAGCCTATTCAGGAAGAGAATGAAGAGGGCAGTCAATATCAACCCGGTCAACGTAGCAGCATAAATGATCTCGCATTGTTTAGTTCGCCATCAATGCCGAATATATCTTTGGGACGTCCGCATTTACCGCAAACATCTGCTACAAATTATGCAATGTTGGCAGCATTGCGACAACATGTGACTGGTGTGGCACCAGCGGGCTCATTAGTTGGCGGTGGTGGAGGTGGCATTAATGCTGGTGCCCCACCCACTTATTATAGTCCATTGTCAATGCCGTTTGGCCGGCCAGGACCGGGTGCTATAAATATGGGTGCCGCCATGGTACCACCAACGGGTATTGCACCACAACCATCACCGGTTCTGCGTTCGGCATCGACAACATCAACATCATCGTCACAGGCATCACTTGTTGGTGATGTAGCACCACCACAAGCACATGCAGCATCGACAGTGCTGTCATCATCATTGATGCAAGTTGGTGGAGCATCTCCAGCGAATATACATGCTGCTGCTGTTGCAGCAGTGGCTGCGGCTGCTCCTGCAAACAGTGGCATTATGTACGGTATTGGTGGTAGTGGTGGTGGCGGACATCTTCATCATCCTCAGCACCAGCATCATCATAATCAAACGCCTATAACGGATGCTCAAGTTGCGCAGGCGCATCTTAATAAACAGGGACATCGACCTTTGGGACGCACACAATCAGCGCCATTGCCACTAGGTCATCCAATGCTGACAGGAGCAGTGGGTGCAAGTGCTGCTCCAGTGAATGTGGTACAAACCCATTATGAGAATATTGATGTAAGTAGTAGTGTAGTAGAGAGTTTGAAGCTTACAATTCTATATATTTCTTCAACGTCCAATTTACTTTTCCAGGCTGAGCGTCAGGCATATGAACATATGTTGCTTACCCAGAAATTACATCAAACTGTATTGTCACGTAGTGGAGCCGGCCGAGAACCTCAATTGAAAGAGGAGGATGATACTGCTGCTGAAGTCATGGATCTAACGGATAAAAAGAAGCCGCCGAAGACAGTTCTGACAAATATAATACCAACGAATTCTTCACAAAATTTACCAGTTGACAGTGCTGTTGCAACAGCTATGGCAGCCGCCTATCCGCCGTCCATTCTGCCCAGCAAACCGAATAAACTGTTGCGCGATCAAGAATATTTGCAGCAGCAACGTGAGCTCCTCTATTTGCAATCATTGCATCCTGATGCCGAAGCAGTGGCCAAAGGACTCATACGCCCACTTTCTCGAACACTCTCAAGTCCCTTAGTACATTTGGGTCCGCATAGTCTTAGTCAAATACCCGACAACGGTCAACATCCTACACCGATTGCAACATCATCATCAGCAGATCATATTCCGCCAGTCAATCTAACATTACCGCATAAACGTCAACTATTGACAGAATATGGCAATATGGCAAATGTATATTCCTCAGGTGCTGCCGCAACAGCGGCGGCACTGCAGTTAAAGCATCAACAAGCGGCGGCTGCAGCGGCGACAACAACACCATCTCCATCTTCATCGGGAGGACCATCAATAGCCAATAGTATTGAATTAACATCTTCATCATCTTCATCATCCTTACATAAAATAACAACAGGCTTAGCCTATGATAATCTCATGCTGAAACATGCCTGCATTTGTGGGAATAATGCGGTTCATCCTGAGCACAGCGGTCGCTTACAAAGTGTTTGGGCGCGGCTCATGGAAACCGATCTGATCAAACGTTGCGATCGTTTACGTTCACGTAAAGCGACACAGGAGGAATTGCAAACAATTCATACAGAGGCGCATGCAATGCTGTTTGGCTCGAATCAATGTCAATTGAATCGGCAGAAATTCGAAAGCGCTTTATCCGCTAGTTTTGTTCGCTTAGCATGTGGTGGCGTTGGAGTCGATTTGGATACAACATGGAATGAACATCATACGGCGGCTGGGGCGCGTATGGCAGCCGGTTGTGTTATCGATTTGGCCATTAAAACGGCAAGAGGTGATCTCAAAAACGGATTTGCCGTTGTCCGTCCACCGGGTCATCATGCTGAAGCAAATTTGGCCATGGGATTTTGTTTCTTTAATTCAATTGCAATTGCGGCCAAGTTATTAAGACAACGGATGCCTGAAATAAAGCGTATATTGATTGTGGATTGGGTAAGGGCTAATAAAAGTTAATGCCATGCTGCAAATGATGATCATAATTTTTGTTTTCTTAGGATGTCCATCATGGCAATGGTACACAGCAGGCATTCTATGAAAATTCCGACATTCTCTACCTCTCAATACATCGTCATGATGATGGTAATTTCTTTCCCGGCACAGGTAGTTCGACAGAGGTAAATAACATCATGATCATCATCATCATCAATTTGAATATGAATAATTAAATGATTTTGTATATTTTAGTGTGGTGCCAATGCTGGTCTCGGTTTTAATGTGAACATCTCCTGGTCTGGTGCATTGAATCCACCATTGGGTGATGCTGAATATATTGCTGCATTCCGTACAGTTGTGATGCCCATTGCCAAGTGCTTTAATCCTGATATTGTACTTGTTTCATCTGGTTTCGATGCTGCCACTGGCCATCCAGCACCACTTGGTGGCTATCACGTTTCACCAGCATGCTTTGGTTTTATGACACGCGAACTAATGCAATTGGCAAATGGCAAAGTGGTACTAGCTTTAGAGGGTGGTTATGATTTAGCTGCCATCTGTGACTCAGCCCAAGAATGCGTTCGCGCTTTACTTGGTGATCCAGCAGCACCAATAGCAACACCTGAATTGGAACGATTGCCATGTCAAAATGCCATTGATACACTACAAAAAACTATTGCTATACAGGTAGCTAATTAATTATTATTTAAATAATAAATCTTCTCATGTTTATTGCTTTCCAGATGCAACATTGGCCATGCGTTCGTCGTTTAGCCCATACCGTTGGCTTATCAGCGCTTGATGCGCGGAAAATTGAGCAAGATGAATCTGAAACAGTGACAGCGATGGCTGGTCTATCAATGCAGTCACTTCATAGGTAAATTTAATTGTCCAATAAGGAACAACATCATTCATAAATACACATATAGAAAATTTGTATATAAATTCCTATAAGGGGACTCCCCTTAACTGACCATAGGCCATGAAAAAAAAAAGACCAAAAATTTTAAATCAAACATCTTCATCATAAGCAAATAATGGCGAGCAAAACTTTTTACACTGATGTTTTTAGGGTTCCGGACCCAAAGGGTACCAGAAGGAAACCTATTGCAGCGACTTCTTTGTCCGTCCGTCCGTCCGTTCGTCCGTCCTCGGGTCATATCTCATAAACCGCAATAGCTAGAGAGTTGAAATTGTCACAGAAGTTGTAGTTCTCTCCGGACATCAGCAACAATTACTAAAACTAAAATATTTTTAAAAACTTAAAGGGGTCCCCATACAAGAAACATTTTAAAGTTCAAGTTCTTATAAGAATTTTTTTTTTTTGTTTTTAGTTCTACCCAATTAAGCTTGCGATTGGGGCTTGAACATGGAAAACTTTGTTTTCCTTTATTCCAAAAATAAGTTCAACATGTTTCGTAATTGAGATTTATTTGTCTTAATATCTTATATGTATTAATATCATTTTGCTGCAACCATATAATCATTCAATATCTACTAATATTATAAAAGCCTCTATTGAATTACTAGTTCATGTGCATTTTAAATCACTTGGTAGTTTAAAAATCTCTATATTTGCTTACCGCATGAGAAATTCAAATCATGCAGAACATAAATATCTTCGATTGATTAACCCACTGAAGTATTGTGAAGAAAACGATTCATTCTTAAAACTTATGGTAACAAATGTGATGACAAACGGACTACCTAGAACAATATTAGCCAGAATAGATGAAATGAAGCAACAATGGAAATGATCTCAAGGACGGTTAATCCAGCAAAAGAATGATGTAATTTGTATTGGAGGTTACTCTCTCATCCCAAGAAATTCAATGAGACAAATGTATTATTGTATAATTTATTTAACTGCAACTACTTGTGGCTTGTCAATCAATCCCAAGATCCATTCCATATGTCTAAACTTTAACATGTGTAAACAAAATCTGCTTACAGAAAGATGCAAATTCAATTCAAAACGAAGTATTGTAGATTTTGTTTCCGGACACAGTACAAAAGAGACTTCGTTGTCCGTCCGTCCTCGGCTCATATCTCATGAACCGTAAGAGCTATCTAAAATATTTTCAAAAACTTAAAGGAGTCCCCATACAAGAAACATTTTTGTTTGTATGGCAATTATACGATCCAGTAATCTCACGATTTTAAAATTTGTATGGTTGGTGGCTATACATCAGAAACGTATATTGTCGAAATTTCATTTTGATCGAACTACAAGGGAGGGTACCTCCCATACAAACCACCGCTAAAACTCAGGTTCTTATTAGAAAAACTTTTTTGTTTTTTTTTTTTTTTTTTTTCTATCAAACTAAAATTTAGACACTATAAGTTTTTGATACAGGCACGGTACATTTGTTAGAATCAGTCAAATCGGACAACTAAGAGGGGTACCTCCTATACAAACCCACCATTAAAATTCATTTTTTGGTTTTGGACTATTGAACTGAAATCGAGACACTATAAGTTTCTGATATAGGCGCGGTACATTTGTTGGAATCAGTCAAATCGGACTACTAGGGGGAGTACCTCCCATACAAACCCCAATCTGGTACGGAGTTATCCGTGTACGAGTCTGATATGCACTTGGCCCATTTTTTAAGGTTAATATAAATTGTTAGCAACATAAAAAGTATCGATTTTGGATTTTCCAACAAGAAGATATCAATCGAAAACACAAGCTCATATTGTTATGGATTGGTGACTATACTATCCCAAACTAACCTCAGTAAATTAATACAAGACTTGAAATATGTTTGGTAGAATCTGGACTGCAAGCAATGGAAATATGCCATTACTAGTGTTTCAAAGTGCTAATATAAAAAAACTTGCAAAAACTAAAGTTTTTAAATGAAGTAGATGGCTTTGGTCCGGTTATAAAAATGAAAAGATTTTGCTGTACATACATACTACATATGTTGTACATATATAAATTTTATAAAATAAATAACCTCATTACCATATGTTATATATATATTTTTAGAACATTATCCGATGATTCCGAAGAACCAATGGATCAGGATGAAACCAAATAAATGACTTGACAGTAAATAATTGCATCTTAAGGATTAGGATGATGCTGCTGTTGCCTGCCATTATTACTACTACTACTACTCCTACTACTACTACTACTACTACTCCTACTACTACTACTACTATTACTACTACTATTACTACTACTATTTGTGTTGTGCCCGTCGTGAGTGAAGCTACAATGGTAATGGCAATGACAATGGCTGGCAACATTTCTACTATCCTTGTTGTTACTGCTGCTGCTGCTGCATTGGACATTTGGTTGGTCGTAACCTACTACCATAAATAAAACAATTTGGTAACGTTAAACAATATCTTAGCCTTTGCACAACAACTAAAACAATTAATGCTGATGCACATCAGCCAGCTGCACTGGCATTTTTCTATGTATTTCTTATCATCGTCATCATTATTGTCATCGTCATTATTACTATGGCAATATTTACCACTGTTTAGATGTTGTTTTTGATGTCGATGTTGATGATGATGATGATGATGATGGTGGCGATGGTGATGTTAATAATATAGATAATGTTATTACTATAGATACAATGCTACTAAAAGTAGCCATAAATGTTGCTTATTCACATACACAAACTCACTTACTCAACCACTCACTAAATTATTTAGTTGTTGTTATGAATAGTAAATTAAATGTTAGATTATTTATATTGAGTGTAAAATTGTTGTTATTGTTGTTGTTTGTGGTTGAAATTCTCCTTGTCATTTTTGCCCATCATTCATCATCATCAATTGGAACAGCATCATCTAAGTATTTTATAATACAGAATTATAATCCGAAGCTGCTGAATATCTTCTTTCCATTCATGTAGTCAGATAGACACATAAGGAGACAGAAAGATATCTACTAAATACTTACTATCCCTTTATCTGTATGTATTATAGATACATCTTGTAGCTATTTATCTATGTAGGTATGTATGCATGTGGGTGTGTGTTTATAATAATTATATGTTGTTTATCTGTATTAGAAAAAGATATTGATAGAAATTATATCGAGCCCTAACCGCGAAAAACAAGTAAGCGACAAAGAGCAAATTTTACAAGAGAATGTTTTTTTTTTTAAACTTTTGGAGAATTTCAAATGGTCTAATACAAATTAAAGATGCATTTTTAAGTTTTTTTTTTTTTGGTTTAAAATAGAATTTTTGGCGCTTACTTCTTTTTCCGCGGTCACTATTTTAGCATCTCAGACTGAAATTTGGCGCTTATGTTAAATGAGTTTCAATGAAAAATTATTTGTTCGATTGGTGAAAAATTTATTGTATTTTTAACATAAAGTTAATTTCTAAACGTCTTCTTCATCTGTTTCATTTAATTTGTCTTTAATGAATTTGCAATCATTTAATTTAAGACATTCGTTATGAAAGTTTGAAGGAATACATTTTCTAACGCAAAGTGACTTTAAATCATTAAATTTATTTAATGTCAAACTGTAAAAAAGGGTAATATTTTTACTATGAGGCGTATTTGAAGATCAAAACTAACACATAAGAAAAATCTATTTTCCTTTCCATTTCTTTGGTCCTGCAAGAATATATCCTTGCACTGATCTCTGTCCATTAAATGGGACTTAAAGCCTTCTGCAGTAAAATAGTACTGCTCTTAAAATTTTTCCATTCATCACATTTTGTGCATCCTAACCTTTTTCGGTAAATGGAAACCAAGATGGAAAAATCATTTTTGAAGATGTTCCAGAAAACTCTTAAAGAAAGAACGAGGAGTTCGTAAGGTTTTCTTCATCTAAGTATTTAGTATAACATTTATACAAAGTTGAAACGTTGCAAAACTCCTTAGGGAGGAATACCTTATTACTCTTGTTTCGACAATAATGTGACGGAACTGCGGAAAACGAAAGTATTTCTGTAACCATAGTGATTTTTACTACAATATTTCACCAGGTTATGAGCGAGTGGCTTTACAACAAATTTCCATCAAAAAGTGGATTTCGAAAAAAATGTCGCTTGCATATTTTTTTTTGCGGTTAGGGCTCGTTATATACATACATAATATTTATATATAATATGAAATATAATTTGTGTTTGCTGTGTGTTGTTGTTTGTTGTTTCATGTGCTAATCTTATGAACTCTTTAATATCCACTTTCCATCTCTATTCCTCCCTCTCTCTCTTCACCTCTCTGGCACTCTGCACCTTTCCTTTCAAGTTCGTTAAACAAATTTTCTTATAATTTTTTCAGTTTTGATAGGAATCCCTCTCACTCACTGGAAATTGTCTAAAATTGTTGTTAATGAGCATGATTGAATGAGCCAAGAGTTCCAAATGTCTACTTTTTTTTGACATTATCTATTATTGTAGAAGAAGCCTACAGGAGGAATTCATTACCATAATTTCTGTCATAGGTTTTAGAGGGCGAGGATGAGATGCCCGAGGCGTCGTTCAGGTTCATTTAAAACAAGCAATTGTACGTTCGGGGGTTTCTTTCTACACCTATCCCCCGATTTACGCGGCACTTTTTTTAGTCGTTTTCACTTATGCGCGGTTTTAAAATTTTAGAATTTGAAAAAAAAAAAAAACAAAACTAGTCATTTATTTTTTTATTCGATTGGTTACTTTGACACTTTCTATTTTAGTAATTTCCTAATTCCAACTGAAAATGGTGAATCCCCCTTTTTAGTAGGTACAAACATAAAAACATATTGTTCAGGTTATTTAACACAGTAAATTTTAAACAGCCAGGAATGGATCTTCTGCGATTTTGAGCACATTTTTTGCGAACAGCACCATACGCGACAGTCTATTAACAGACCATTTTTGTACCTCAAAATTTGGTTCGCAAGAGTGATTTACAAAGCGACAATTAATCCCCATTCGTTGGCCGTCGATAACCAAGTCGCCATCTAAATGCAAGCAGTAGTGATGAGTGTCTTTCAGATAAATTGTGCCCATGCGATCCTTAAACTCACGTTCTGTGACAACTTCGCAAACGTACTCTAAAATATATAAACCTTTTGGAATAGGCAATTTTGTTCGAACACCCCAGCCTTTTGATCTCTGTCATAAATCGTTCTACACCGGGCGCTACATCATGCCTTTGTATTTTCTGATTTTGGCATTTATCTTCCGCCGGGCAGTCCGTTGCTGAGCACTCAGTATATACCATACGATTCAGACAGTTATCTCCACAACCAGCGTCTAGTTTACAGATGCAAACTGGATGATCAAACCCAGCCAAGTTTGGCCGCACTGATTCGGCGTACGCATTCCTCCGTATCTTGCGATAATTCCATGATGGTACTGTATTGCGCATTGTCACCTCCACAATGTGGTATGGTATGGTGCTGTTCGCAAAAAGGATATTAGCGAAGGGGAAGAACTTACTTATGATTATAATTTATCGCTATTCAATCCATCTGAGGGACAGCCTTGTCGTTGTAATACGCCTCAATGTCGCGGCGTGATTGGCGCCAAATCGCAGCGAATTAAACTATTGCCTCCCGAAAATAAGCCTACTGACATTGTTTTAAGAGATGTTCTTAAGGGTCGCCAAACGTAAACAGAAAGCACGAAAGAATGATCAAGGACAACAAACTACAGAAATTGTCTACGCACGTGTACAGCAGCTTTCTGAAAAATAAAAGGAACTAGTTAAACAATTCAATACATTTCTTGTGCGCAATTTTGCAATGGTTAAACGGCGCGACCAAAAATCAAACATTGTCGTAAAATCTTTATCGCCTATGTCACTACTAATGCAATGCTAGCTCACCTAATTTGTATATGTGTGGATTGAAGTGATTGATGGTGAGCACTGAATGTTCACTATTTGTTATCTTCTGCAGTGAATAGACGAAAATGTTGACGACGGACGAAAAATTATTGGTTGCGTGTGTACTTCAAAATTAAAGAAAAGGAAAAAAAATTCCATTAAAGTGAGCACTATATTTGCCTCTTTCACACGTACTTAGTTCGTGAAGGCGTAAATGAGACAACATGGTCAAAGAGAGAACGATTATGGTCCAAGAGAGAATTGAGAGAATAACTCGCATGACAAAATATCAAAATGCTTCCACGCAGCATGATGAACACACGTATACGAAATGACTGATGGCTAAATGCATGATCATGTCGGGGGTGCTTTAGGTACAGAAGATGTTGCTTGAGCTATTTAGTTTAGTCTTCTATCGAATTTGAAGGACATTGGAGGTCTCGACATACATAGTTGGAGCTTGTTTCGTCATGGTTCGTACATGACACGGATATTCATACACACTATGATAATGCAGGATCATGAGGATGTATCTTGTCCCAGGTGATTAAAGACAAGGGACAATTATTAAATAAAGCTTTTGAATTGTAATAAAATAAATTGGACTGTGATTTAACACAAAATAGTGCTTGGTTTAACAATTGGGTGTGTATCATATGTGGCAAAGAGGACCATCACATTCGAAATTGTAAGATGATTATGCTTCAATTGTCTTGGCAGCATATAGCAGTCGGCACAAATGAGGAAAGTACGCTGAGCGGCATCATACTCTCATCCACCTGGACAGGCGGTGTAATCCTACGGATATCCCCCACACTTCCGTAATAGTCATACTTCATAATAATGGTCGACCATTTGCATGTGGCATCTGTTTCAGTTGCTTCAAGCGTAGAGGCACTTTAGTCGTGCATCTCGATAAAATACATAATTAAAAGCTTTGGAATCTGAAAGACAACGAACAGATAACAACGGAACAACGATTGATTGGCAACGAAGCCCTTGCCTGCTGCCAGATTCCACGATCTAAGAAGAAAAATGGGATATTTTTATGCGCAGCAATTAACTTTGACACGTATTTTAGTGAATATTGCCTATAACAACTCTGGCTACAATATTAACCGAATTACAAAATTAATTGGTCGAACTCGTTGTGTAATAACCAATTTTCTGAACTATCAGGTAAATTATGTTGATAAACGTAGAATTATAAACCTTGCGAATAGTTCATCTGCGTCTTGTAGTCACCTCGCTGCACTTAGCAGCAAGCCTGCATTTCTTAGACCATTTGGCATACTTTAAATAACTGGAAACACATTGTCAGAGCGTTTGATTTACAGTTGCAAACTGGAAGATCAAACCCAGCCATATTTGGCCGAACTGATTTGGCGTACACATACACAGTTTTGAGTGTTTATACGCTCACCAAATGTCGTATGGTAACTGGAAGACAATTTCTGTTCATCGAAAATACTTTTCGCAGTACGATGGTGGTAGTAATCGGGAAATGACGGGTGCATTTAGGCTTGTATTTGCTTTTGTGTTACAATTATTCTTTTCCAGAGACTTTTGTGTTCTAGGCGGCGGCATTTCAAGTTGTTTGAAATAATTTGATAACAAACCAGCGGGTAAAAAGTTTTTTTTACGCGAATTATCTTGCGCACACTGCCAGACGCATTCGAAGACTTTTCATCGCTAGTATCGCTTCCAGTCGTGTAGTCCATATCTTGTGATTGCGCCTCACTCAGTGGCAGTACGTCATGTTCTAAATCTATCATATCAGGATTTTTAGCTACCGCATTGGCGTCGATCGCCTCTGGTGTCCTTGGTGTCTCGTTGGCATTTTCAGTTGTTGGCAATGGGGAGCTTTTGGCTAACGCCAATTGGCGAAGTGTATTGCGTCGCTTTAAACGTATTTTATCTAAAATTTGTATTAGGGTCAACGCCGGCCGGACGCTTAATACTGGTTTCTAATTTGTTTGAAGTTACAAAAGCGGTTGAAAGCTTGCTTGCATATTTTTGATCACTAATAGTAGTACAAGTTGCAGTTTTTAAACGCCTACGTTGTTTGCTAGATGCTTGTGATGGTGCAGCATTGTTTTGGGGTTTTTCAAAAGTTTCATTAGATACTCTCGATTTCCGTCCACGTACCTTTTGAACTTCCTTTGCCGCACCATAGGTATGTCTAGGATTTGTGCGTTTAGATTCCGATTAGCTGCTTATATATTGTTTACTTGTGTTTACTCCACTTGCTGGTGTTATTGATCCCGGTGGCCCCTACCGTTCCGGCTCTAGAGCAACAACAAATAAGCGTGGCGTGCGTTGCATTGGAACACGTTCACAATCACTTGAAACCGAATGCCGATATTTTTTTCCATTTATAAGCTCAGATTCTGCATGTTCGGATGTCGCTTCTGTAGTTGGTGTATCCGTAGTATTTTTGCGTTTCTTACGACGTACTGTAGGAAACCCAGTGCGATTGATCTTTTTACGTTTTCGTTTTAATAGGAGATTACCACCTGTCTTGTGCAGACAATAAAGTACCCGGAATTTGTCATTTAAATTGCCAGCGTTAAGTATTTATTAGGTTATTTTTTCTGTATGTTAGTAGGACTGTCCTTAATTACTATGCCGATTTATTCCTCCAATAGAGCATTAATTTCACTGACCGTCTATACCTTTGCAAATCTCTGAACACAATGGACCTACTGGCTTCCACTTGTGTTTACCGTATAACAACCTCCAAGGGTAATGAAATGATGCTGATGCTACTTCAGTTTCTCATGGAAGGTCTTCATATCTTGTTAAATATAATTTCATTTAAAATAGCAATTAGATTCTTTTTGTGGTTTTATTTTATATTCCTATTTTTTCTTTCACTCTTTTTCAGTTTCTCCTATTATTGTCTCACTTTCTCATATAAAAAATCATTCGTTCTCGCATCACTTTGATGAAGCAAAAAATTAAAGAAAAAATTAATTTATCAATTAGTTATTTCTCTAACTCACGGTTTGAGTGAGGAGTTTGTTTTTCATGTTTAACCTTTTTTTTTTTTTTTTTTTTGTTTTTGCAGTCAAGTTCATATTAATTTCTGTGATTATTATTATTATTTTTATTATTTATAAAATTCCACGGCAAGCGGTTGTGGTGAAAATCGACGCTATGTGTTTTGTATCTGAATTTTTGGAGATTTATAAATCTGTCCAGTAGTTCTTGCACTGGAGGAGTGTCAATTCAACCTTTTTTGTCGTTTGTTTTTGCACTTTTTACTTGTTTTATTTGTGTTTATTGTTCTTGATTTAGTTTTATGTTTAGTATTCATATTTTACAGTTCAATTTAGTATTCTTGTTTTACAATTGAGTTAGTTTTGCAGTGATTTTCTTGCTCATGTTCAAACACGGAATGTGCTGTGACATTCTTGTCGTCATAGTTGAGCATGGAATCGCTCTGGGGACTTCTTTCCAGTTGCTTTTGCTTCGTTGTGTGTACTTACCTGGTGCGTTCACCTATCTAATTTTTTTTAGAGAAGAAAAAAACGCTACGTTAATATGTGTAATTCATTTAATTTTTTTTTTTTTTGCTTGCATCTCTTCTTTGTGTTCTTAAGAGTGAAAATCAATCAGTCACCTCTTTTTTAATTTTCTTTTTCGTATTCCAACAGTCAGCGACGATCACCTGATCTTTTAAGCGTTGCCACCCTGTTACTCTCCCCAACATCATCCCCCCGTTTAAAGCAGTGGCTTTCAAGTCACAAATTTGGGAGGACCGCGATATTGTGCACTGACCATCGCATGATACCCTTCTTCGTGTTGTGTTCGTGCAGATTGACTAGTTGACCTGCTTATATGATGGTTCTTTGAGTTACAACGTATGCATCTAGTTTGCGAACTGAACGAACGATCTAGAACATGATGTCTGGGTTTCTGTTTCGCTTCCGATTCCCTTTCATTTTCCTTAAGATTGTGTCGCCCCTCCAAAAATTGGCATCTGCGTGTTAGCACCTTATAACATTCGTCCCAATTAGGCAATTTGTAGTAGGTTCGCCGCCCCTTATCATAGCTTAATGTAGTATCAGCGTCCACTTTGGATAAAACTATGTAAATTATTATCGCATTCATGATGGCCTCTGCAGAGGAATGAACTTCGAATTGCTGAAGATGAGTCTCGCACTCAGTACGTATATTGGAATGATCTACAAATTTCACCCACTTGAACCTCTTCCGGCAAGTTTTCGAATTGAATATGTATATATATTTTTTTTTTGTAATAATGGTATTTATTGCATCTCCTATGTACATATATGAATAGGGAACAATAAGGTTTCAACTCTTTAAAAACTAATACACGTGTGCAGAGGAAGGGGTTCACTTAGCACTACGAGCCTCTAAGTAAGCAAAAGGGCAGCACGATCTTTACGAATCAGACGAGATGAGTTCCTTGTATGGACAAGGACTCTGGCAAGAGGATTAACGTGTCGAACTAGTTTGTCCATGTAAATAGCCTTACGCTTGAAACATTCTTCTTTTACTGGTGGTACTTCCAGGTGTTTGTGAATGTCTTCATTCCTGATGTACCATGGAACACCCGTGATTGTTCTAAGTATCTTGGATTGTGCTCTTTGTATAGCTTCAATGTTACCCCACAATCCAGAACCATAGGTCCAAATTGGTTTAATAACAGAGTTATTCAGCATCACCTTGTACTCAAGTCTCAGTCCAGATTTAGAATTGATTAGTCAGTGAATTCTTTGCGCCCTTAGTTTCATATATATCTTTTTAGCTTCTATATGCTTCCGCCAGGTGAGCCGTCTGTCCAGATCAACGCCAAGATAAGTTACCACTTGAGTTTGAGGAATTGTAACACCATTTAACGTTACTAGAAAGCAAGACCGTCGGTTCAATGTAAATGTAATGTGCTTACATTTCCCCTCATTGACTTTAATTCTCCAGTTGGATAACCACTCCTGAATTGAATATAACAACAGAATAGTGATGGACAATAAGTAATCGTATTTATATCCCAAAATTTCCGATGTAGTTCCCAACTCCTCCCTCTCATTGAGAGTTTTTCCACCCTTTTATTCCCCCTAGAGCTCATAAGTAATGATTTATATGTGTTTACTTACGTGTATGTTAATTCTGTAGCAGAATCGGAATATATAGCATAATAACAAAAACAAAAAACAACAAAAACATAATTGACAAAAAAGTACAAAAAAAAAAGAAATCAAACCTCATTGAAACAAATAATTTCAAAGATTTTGTTTGTTTGTTTTTTTATCTATTGCATTTAGTTTCAATTTATGTTAAAACACTTTTAAATTTATATATTTACACACCCGATCAATCAAATAGACTTAAGGGTTTTATAGAATATTGGGTTTTTTAAATCGAAAACCTCAAAAATGCAATATTCTGTGAACCAATATATTGTACACCTGCAAAATGAAAGTTAGCAAGACACCTGCAACTTAGCACAGACTTAACAGAATTGAACGAAACTTTGTTAATTAGATAAAATAGAATGATGATGTAGTGAGAAAAATTGTAACAAATATGTAGTAACAAAAAAAAAACCAGTAATAATAGACTCGAACTCAGCGCTCCGCACTAGTTTGGAAACCTCGAGGGATTTCACGTTTGAGTTCGCAAAGCTGTATAATACCGGTTTCAGTATGGCCTTGTATAGTAACAGCTTGTTTCGCAGGTTCAGCTTCGAGTTTGTACTGAAGAGCCAACTCATTTTTCGTAGTTTCAGGTCCAAACCTATCTTTTGGTCATCATGATGTGAGTGTGAGCATAGCTTGAAAGTAGGTGTTTTTTTTTAGCCCCGTTTTCCATCTTCGATTCCATTATTACCAATGCTTAATTCGCTGTAAATAAGAATTTTCAGTATTCAAATCCAAGTTTCGTGGCACTTACATGTATACACTTATTTTATGAGGTCCATACTAACGGTGATGAACTGCAGTTGGTTGACTCCGGACGCACTCATACATCCCCGAATCATTACATTACCACCTCCATGTTTTACTGTTGGTATAACATTTTTCTACTTCAATTCCTCATTACCTTTCGCCAAACTTTTGGAAGGCAATCGGGTCCAAAAACATTAAATTATGATTCATGGTTAACTAAATAAGCATAATTTTTCCAAAAAGAATCTGATTTCTTAATGTAGTCTTTATCAAACTTCAACCTCTTCTTTTTGTTGTTGCTGCCATGATCACCTGCTGAATGCAAGCAAACCCTTTTCGCTGACAGTTCACATTGTGTCTCGTATCCCAGCGTTGGCGAGGTTATGTGTCACATGAGATTTTTTTTTTTTTTGTTGTATGGTGCACACACCATTAAGCACTTCATACTCGCTCAAATTTGCCTTTGGTGGATGTTACCAAAGCAAGCAACTCAATGATAGAGGCTGGTAATAATATGACACCAAGGCGCCTTAATGCTTGTTCCAATTCACCAAAAGTTTCTGGGAAGGAAAAATGAAGGATTCGTAATGCTGTTGAACCCAAACCACCGTTTGACTCGAAGTAATTCTATCGTTATCTTCGAAGAAAACACGGGAACATATTTTAAGACGCCAATAGCGGAGAATGTGACAAATGCTGCGTCAACATCAAATCGCCGTGTGACTCGACGTAATTCGGTAGTAACATGTGATCTGCGAAAGAATGGAGAATCAAGGTTGTTACCGAAACCAAACGTTAGCTCTACGTCAAATCGCCGGATAATATCGAATAAATTATATCTTGGTAATTATCGTTTCAAAAGAAAAAAAAAAAACAATAAATATCGGGAGAATTTTTTGAAAAGAAAAAGTTTTATTTTTTGAATAATAATTTTAAATATCCAAAAAAAAAATTAATCTTCTTTAATGGGTGGTAAAAACAGCGATGTTGTGAGTTCAAATATGTTTGATCTGTTGAGAAGTGATTCGGATATGGAAACAGATTCTGAATCTGAAACCATTGTAGGAACATCTGAATTGAAATCACCGAAATTACCAAAAATCGAGGTTCTCTTGCAAAGCCGTGATACAGTCACTAAACCAAATTCATATGAGAAATGTGGAAATCAAATTTCTGCCAGACACTGTAATTACAGTTATTCACCCAAAATATACTGATTTTACAGTCTCTTAACGCACAGACCCTTGAGCTGTGTATTTCGGTGTACGAAAAAATATCTTGTTCATAGTATATATGTATATTTTTTTTATTTATTATTCAATTCTTAAATAAACGACATTAAGTTACCATTTTGGTCGTTAATCCAAGTCTTTACCACTCGGGCGATATGTATTGGGGCATTATCTTGTTGAAATGTCCAAGATAATAGCCCAAATATGTTATAGAAATTTGGAAATACTTTTTGGAGCAGTTCTCTGTAGCGTGTGGCATTAATTTTCGATGAAAGGAAATCAAAGGAGTTCAAAGGAGCCATAATAATAATCCATAATTTGATGGAAAAATGATTAGAAAATGACAGACAACAATCTGATTTTTAGACACTTTTTCTGCTAGCTGCCCTGCCCTGCCTGGTTGTAAGACTGTTTCGATAGGCCAATATTTTCTTCTTTCCGAAATTAGTTCTGCCCCACGGACCATTTTCACTCTATAAATTACACAACTAATCGGCAAACTAAATTTACAGCGTCCTGAGTCTATTTTCTGGTAATCGACTAAAAAGCACATAGAAATAAATAATAAAATTTGATTTTTATTTGATTGATTGCACCTGATATGATAAAACTATAGTTTTTTTTTTTTTTTTGTTTTTATTTAAAATTTATGAATTTTAATGATATTGAAATGATAAACTGCGTATACTAATAATTGCTAAAATTGATAAGATGATGATGATGATGATGATGATGATGTTCAAATGTCTTAAAGAGTAATTGATATATTAAAATAAACAATAAATGTGTATGAAATGTGAAATAATTTTAATTAAAAAATATATAAGAGTCTATACAAAAAAGTTTCTTAAAGAGCACAACGACTAAAAAAAATATAATTGAAAAAATAGAAGAAGGAAAAAAAAACCAAACAGAAAGAGGATAAATTTAAAAAATAAAAAATATTTTTGTGCATGTAAAATGAATGTAACACACACACACACCTACACATACACATACACACACACACACACACACAAAGCGATGTTAATTGTTTAATGTTATAAAAATAAATAAAATTATATACATATATCAAATCATATAAACAAAACAAAAAGCACTAATTGTAATTTAATTTTATTAATTTATAAATATAAAAAAATTTTTTTGTATAAAATGTGTTGCATATTATTTGTTTAATTTTAAATTAAATGTAATTATTATTATTATTATTTTTTTTTTTTTGTATTGATAATAAATATTAATTCTACTAATATTTAATAAATTTTACCATAAATATTAACAAAACGTTTAGATTATTGAAAATATTGTACTATTATTATTATTATTTTTTTTTTAATTTAGTAAAGTGAACTTTAAATATTAAACATAATATTATTATTATTAATATTATTATTAATATAATATAATGTCTATATTATTAATTATGGTATCGAATTGAAATCAAAAAAAACAAAAGAAAAATAGAAAAGACATAAAAATAAAAAAAATAGAATGCAAAAATAAATAAATAACACAAAATAAAATAGAATTCATTTATTTTATTAAATTATTGTTACAGCAACAGCAACAGCAAAAATCAAAAACACAAATAAAATAAAAAGTTCTTTAACAAAAGCAAAAACTTATATATTTTTTTTTTTAAAACAAACAAAAGCAAAAAATCTAAATAAACAGAAATTAAAATTTTAAAAGAAGCTGGAAATTAAAATAAACACAATAATAACAAATGCAAAACAAAAAACAAATATTTAGAAACAATACGAAAAAGTAATGCGAAAAATTTAAAAATATCTATAAAAAGTAAAATGATATATTTTGTTAAATGTTGCACAAAATCTGTTGCTTTTCTATATAGAAAACAAAAATAGAACATAAAAATATAAAAAAAAAAAAAAATAAAGAAATCAATAAAAAACAAATAAGCGTTAGAATTTTATTTATTTACTAGGAGTAACCATGCATAAAGTTTAGCATACGAGGTGTGACAATTAAGTAACGGGACTGAGTATACCACAGTCGTCTGTCTTTAGCTTTAAGAGTGGGGATGGATGGTGAGTGACCTTGATTCCTACTGCGCAGAATCCACTTGATCCCGCCGTCTAGTCTAGTTTGCTTTTAACCAGTAAAAGTGTAATAACCGGAAAAATGATTAGTTATCGAGCAGCGAATTAATTTAAAATTTCTCGTAAAATTAAAAAAACCTCCAAGTGAGTGTTTTTAATTGCTAAAAAATGTGTTTGGTGATGACTGCATGTCACGTACTAGAATTTTCGAATGGCACAAACTATTTTCTGAGGGCCGGAAAAAGTTGATGATGAGGAACGGACTGGACGCCCTGTGACATCAAGAATTGCAGAAAACGTTCAAAAAATTAATGAAATTGTTCGGAAAGACAGGCGTTTGAGTCTTCGGATGATATCAGACATGTCGAATGTAGACAGAGAGACAGTGAGAAAAAGTGCGAAAGAAAAGACCAGACCTGTGGAACAACAAATCCTGGATTCTGCATCAGGACAACGCGCCAGCGCACAATGCACTCTCTGTGAAGCAGTTCTAAGCGAAAAAATCAATTACCATGCTCGAACACCCACCGTATTCACCAGATCTCGCTCCCTGCGACTTCTACCTGTTCCCCAAAATCAAAAGTTCGTTGAAGGGAACACGTTTTGAGTCGGTTGAAGAGGTAAAAGCAAAAACGGCAGACCTGCTAAGGAGTCTAACACTTAGTGACTTTCAGCACTGCTTTAACCAGTGGAAAACTCGCATGCAGCGGTGTATAGATAGGGAAGGGGAGTATGTTGAAGGAGATTAATTGTTATTTGTAATAAGTTTTCAATAAAGTATGTTTTACAGACCAGTCCCGTTACTTAATTGTCACACCTCGTAGTAAACAACCGAAGAATATCTGGTGTGATTGGATTTACATGGATAACAGGTGAATCATTAACTTGTTAAAGAGACCAGACCTTCGTTATTTTCTTCATTCTAAGACGTTTATGCATTCCATGAATTTGAGATTGAGAAAGATATGCAAAAAATAAGAAAATTTTAATCAAATCGATTGCCATCAATATGTTTCACCAGTAAAATTAACTCAATTCACATTTGGCAAATACTTTTATCTCCGTTTTTTCTTTTTCTTTAAATTATAAATTTATTAAAATTACGAATATTTCTTTTTATAAGTTGCCATTCTTAAGGAAGCAGTTGAAATTTCTTAAAGGAATAGAGGGTAATTTCTTATTTGCACTGTCAGCCTCTTTCGAATTGATGCCATAAATAAGATTAATAAACGCAACCCCATAAGTTGCCTTGTAAGGATGCCTGTATCAAGGTCTTAGGATTATAGAGAGATTTCTGAGTACTCAGTCATAAACGAAACGGCAAATACTGCAACTAAATTAGTGATAAACAATCACCTCATATGAATTTCCCTAATAAGAAAACCACACACATCCTAAAATCCCATAAATCTGTGTTGTGTTGGCTGCTGCAGTTACAATTTTATCAATCCAAATCTTGTAAAAGTCAACCTGGATACCTTGATAGTTGTAGTCAATTATGGTGAAGTATCCATCTGCAAACCATAAGAAATGACATATTTTCTAACTCCCAACACGGTTTTCAAAGCCAATTTAGATAAGATATTATTTTCGTTTGTAAAAATGCTTTTAATAAAATAAAATAAAAAAAAAAATTCTTTTTATTTACAGAAATTATTTTGTTCTTCTTTATGTATTTTTTTTTAAATATTTATATATTGGGACTATGCATTAATTTTAAAGGTTTTTTCACCAAAAATGGGGCTTTATTTCGATTTCAAAATGGATTGATACATCATTCAAAGTACTGTCCGTCGCTAGCCACAACCTTTTCCCATCTTTCTTTCAATTTCCGGATTCCGTTTCTCCAAAATTCCGGCTTCTGGGCGGCTATGAATGAATCGATCCATTTTTTGGTCTCTTCATATGAAGAGAAGCGGTGTCCAGCTAGCTTACGCTGCATCTCCCGGAACAAGTGGTAATCCGAAGGAGCAATGTCTGGGCTGTACGGCGGGTGGGGTAGCACTTCCCAGTTGAGCGTTCCAAGGTATGTTTTGACGACCTGTGCAACATGCGGCCGAGCGTTGTCATGCTGCAAAATAACCTTGTCGTGTCTTTCGACCGTTTCCGGCCGTTTTTCAAGCAATGCTCGGCTCAAACGCATCAATTGACGTCGGTAGACTTCCCCAGAGATGGTTTCGTTGGGTTGGAGCAGCTCATAGTACACCACACCCTTCTGATCCCACCAAATACAGAGCATGAGCTTCGAACCATGAATATTCGGCTTGGACGTCGATGGCGCCGGTTGGCCGGGCTTGACATATGTTTTTTACGCTTTGGGTTATCGTAATGGATCCACTTTTCGTCGCCAGTCACAATACGATGCAATTTTACTTCTAACCCTCGCCAAATCTGTGTGGTTTATATTTTGTAAATAATTAAAAAAGCGATTTTTTTTTTTTTT
>JBAMAW010002155.1:0-5000 GCA_037043295.1 Amiota minor
AACTATATACAAAACAATAACAAAACAACTTATATTAACAAGTGGGAATAAGCAAGCACAAGATTTGTTCTAATTAAAGATAAAAAGCATTGCATACTTTAGGGGGACAGAATCGAACGAGAAGAGTTTTTTCTACAAGCTAATACCAGGCAAACAGAAATGCACAGCAAGTAGATATTGGGATTCATAAATGTTTAAAGCTTCATATCTTGAGAACAACTAAACCGATTTCAAAGATGTTTCTTCTGTATAAAAATTCAAGAGGTGAACTATTATATAGATTCATCCGGAATGGTAACCGGATACGGGAAATATGTTTTATCGGATAAAATGCAATTGGGTCTATTTAGGAGCTTTGCAGTGAGCGAATTTTGGTAACATCGGCTACATGGAATAGGGGAAATCTTAAATTTACATATGGCGTTGGTTTCATTCCAATTTAATAAGTCGTTTCTCCAGAAACAGGTGCATATATGAAGCCACGGACAACCTGCAACAATATCTGCACAGTTTTGAAGTCTGGACAAAAAGATGGAACGAACATTGGCATTAACGAAAAGAAATGTGCCAACGTGACGTATGCCTTACGGCCGGATGTTTGTCCGGGCGTCTTTATTGGCAATCAGTTGGTGGAGCAAAACTCGGGATATAAATACCTTGGTGTATATTTGGATAGGCGGCTAACGTTTAAAACCCATATCTCAAATATAACGAAGTCGCTCGGGCAGAGAATCAGGAAATTGTATTGGCTCCTAAACAGTCGCAATAAATTGTCACTAAAAAATAAGGTACACATCTACAAGGCAATAATTGCTCCTGCTTGGCGTTATGGCTTACAGGTGTACGGCATATATCAAATATTGCTAAGGTTAGAGTTCTGCAGGCCAAGACATTGCGCATAATTTCTGGGGCCCCTTGGTTCATGCGCACAGCGGACCTTGAGCATGACTTAAAAATACCAAAAATTGGCGACGTGATTAATCATCAGGCCAAGGACTACATTAATCGGTTGGCAAATCATCCAAACAATCTAGCCAGGCGGCTTTTAAGGAGACGCAGAAAGGGAGGGGTCAGAGGAGGCTGAGAAGATCGCATCCTGTCGACCTCCCTACTAGAGCATATTAAATGTATTAGTATTATTCCCACTTGTTAATATAAGTTGTTTTGTTATTGTTTTGTATATAGTTTAATTTAAGTTGTTTTATAATAACAGTACAATTAAAGATTTTAAGAAATTTAAAAAAAAAAAAAAAAAAAAATCATACTAATTTTTACCAGCTGGTACTAGGCCAATAGAAATGCGCAGCAAGTGGATGGGTGTTTTAAAAAATGCATATTCGCTTATATCTCGGTAAATAATGAACCGATTTCAATACAACTAATGTCAAATGAAAGACCATAAAATGAGCTCTATTCGAGGTGTTATCCGTATCCGGAGTCTGACTCGCACTTGACCCATTTTATATTTATTACAAGTCAGCAACAAAAATAAGAAATAATATACTTCCTTAATAAGCATTTTGTTTTTTCTCCATTTACATGTATATAATCTCTTTATTTTCCTTTATTTTATTCCCTTTTTCAGATCGTTTTCATGCCGATGATGTATTGCAGGATACACGCGAGGATTGTTACCTATCAACATTGCATATACATCATACTGATGAACACGATTCGCGTCCTTATTATTTGGTTGTTGAGAATGAACGCGGTACCGATCGTCATGCCATACATTTGAATGTGGAGGGTACGTTTGCAGGTGCTTAAAAACTTTTATTTCTTTTTATTTAATTTAATTTCAATTCACCCAACTCATTCAAGGATATTAAAGTACATCATACGAGTACAATACAGAAATCATTGCATAATAATTTGAAGCTTAAGAAAAATTACTTATGCAAATGTGGTGCACGCCTCTTTTTTGTAAATTAGTGTAATCAAAAGTCACGCTCCTTTTGCGAAATAATTGATTTGCTTTTAATTTGCATAAATTATATTTTAATTAAATAAGTCACTTTACTCATTCATTCACTGGCACACAAACTCACGCACGCACGCACGCTCACTCATCTGTCTGTCAGTCAGTCAGTCAGTCGACATGCACGCACGTTTGTGATTTACTTCATCACTTACTTTTATTTCTCATTTTTCATTTCCCTTTACCAATTCCATTCTGAATTTCTCATTCATTCTCTGCATCCATTTTATACGTTTACTTCATAATTTGCAACATTTATACTATTATTATTAT
This sequence comes from Amiota minor, assembly GCA_037043295.1. Lineage (NCBI taxonomy): Eukaryota > Metazoa > Arthropoda > Insecta > Diptera > Drosophilidae > Amiota > Amiota minor. Next base: position 2,252 of record JBAMAW010002155.1, read on the forward strand.
TATGAGTATTATGATTATTAATAATTAAAAAAAATAACAAACAAAACAAAAAAAAAAGTATCAATCCATTTTTCTTTCGAATTCAATAAAATATTAATTAAAATTTCTGCTTTTTCATTTTTTATGACGAATTTATTGTGTGTAATCCTTTCACAATAATAATAATAATAACAACAACTGAACTGAACTGAACGAACTGAATTGAACAATCAACGTTCATCAAATGGCAAAATCATCTTGACAACACGAAACGACTGAATATTGTCCTGCCTCGTCCAATCGATTCATCAGAACCTTTGGAAATGAGTTATCTTTTGGGCGTCGCCGGTGGATGTTTGGCTGCAATATTAATATTAATTTGTCTCTGCATTTATGCAATTCGTGGGAAAAAATGCTGCTTCAAGGGTAAGTTGCATTGAACTTTTATTGTGTCCTTTGTATCATCTGAAGATGATTTCTTTCATTTTTTTTTTTTTTTTTATTAAATTTTTTTCTGAGCAATTAAAATTTCTGCAATATTTCTCACTTGAACTTTTGTCCTTTCTCTTTTTTTTTTTTTTTTTTTTGTAATTATTTGTATTTTCATTTTCATATTTGTTTTCTTTTATTTCTCTTTACTTTTGTTTAACGTAATGAAATTAATTTTGCATGAAAATCGTTTGGATTTGCCTTAAGCATTTATTTATGTGATGATGATGAGGTAGGCTGAGGTAGTCTGGAGAAGCTGCGGTAGGATGTGTTGGAAAAATCAGGCAAACCGTGTGGTCTTAAAAGCTTTTGGTAAATTTAACAGTTGCAAAAGTGAATGGACATTGATATATATATACGAGAGCAGTTAAATAAGTCAGTGACTCTTTGAATAAAAGATATATTTTTTCGGCTAGAAAACTTTTTCTGGTTTTCAGGTTTGAATACAAGAAATAGTTGCAGGTGACTAAATATTGAGAATATTCTGAATGGAGTAGCAATTCGTATCCTAATTTATGAATTTTTAGTATGACGACTATACATGTGTGCATCCATGCATGGTCATGGTGAAATGGCTTCTTTTTCTTCACTAAACTTGGTCCTCTTTTGCTTCAAATCACAGACTCTCTTTGTCATTCTTTTGTACACTTTCACCCGAAGAGGTGCACTACTTTGACTGTTCATTGGTCTCCGGTGTATTGTGAAGGAAACATGTTTCATCAACGATTACAAAACGGGGCAAAAAACCCGTTCTGTTTGCGATTGCATATCACCAAAGACTCCTTTGAAGTGGCCACACAGTTATACTTATGGTCGAGTATAAACAATCATGGCTCACATCATATTCATTTAAAATGTGAAGTACCCATTCAGTCACCTCACGTACTCTCATTTACTGAACGTCTAATATTATTCTAAGTTTTTAATCGTTGATTTCTGAACTGACCATCTCTCTTGGGCGACCTAAACATTCGTCAAGACTTGTTCTGTTACAACCACAACAGAAGTCAGCAAACTACTTCTTAACTATTGAAATTGATATGGCAGAGTCCTCTTGATGTTTATCAGACTTTTCCTTGGTATCAGTGATAGTTTTTAAGGAAAAAATATTATTTGATGATCACATGCAATTTTTTCCATTTTCATCGAAAACTACAAAGTTGTTTTTTTTTTTTTCAATGGCTGTGAAACACAAATTAAATGACTCAGCTTGCTCCAAATTTGACAGTAGTCTACTAACAGATGATAGTTGATAGAAGCAGTTCTTCATTTAAAGTTACTATGTGTGAAATCCAAAATGTCACTGACCAATCTAACTGCCCTCGTAATATGAATGGCAATGAAAAATAATAACGAAAATAGTGCAACATCAGAAAGCCGCCGGGCGCAACTCTTTCAATATCATTATGACATATCATCTCACCATCGATAAGCATGCATGTATATTATATACTTTGTCAATGAAATATTTACACAAGCTCCTTGATATGGATGCAAAAGTATCTATAGCCATCCATAGCCATGGATGCATGACAATTATAAATGCCAGAAAAATAAAGAAAGGAAAGAATACTACAATACAAATATATATATATATATATATGTGTGTGTGTGAGTGGCGACAACGACCACAGAAGGCGGAAACGGAAATGCGGTGAGCAACGACCAAATGGAAAAAAAATATACAATATAAAGAAAGAACTGGGAGCAGCAAGCAATAGCCAAGAAAAATAAACAAACAAAAAACAAAAATAAAAAAAAAATAAAATAAAATTGACCGCAGGCGTTAGCAACAAACGCGCTAATGAATATTTTATGAGATTTATTTCTCAGTTTCAGGAACAACAAACAATAAACAACAACAAGGAAGCACATTATTATTATGAACATTATGATGAAGTTTGCCAGGCTATGCCAAGAAAGAAAGAAAGGATTATTTTTTATATTGTATATTTCTTTTCTTTCTTTTTGTTTTCAAAACAACTTTTCAATTTTATTTCTCTTATTCGCATTTCTTTATTATAATTTTTTTATTTTTTTGTGTGTATTTTCCATTCGCATTTTATGCTGCTTTTGTTCTTTACAATTAGCGTGACAGGAAGTTGAAAGGAATTGAAAGAAAAATGGCCGATGAGAGCTAAAGCAAAACAAAAATAAAAACAAAAAATTGAAATAGAAATATAATAAAGAAAAGAGTAATGAGAAAATACTTTAATTGTTTGCTGAGCCTGGTCAGCTTAACGACAACAGCAAATCCACGAAATGTAATTAATACACAGTT